>CAWUFW010009442.1:600000-784307 GCA_963921515.1 Calotriton arnoldi | reverse complement strand
GCCCCAGCACGATCCACTACACTGCCCGAACACCACTGCACTGCCCTAAACCATGAAACACCAGCCCCAGCACGATCCCCTACCCTGCCAGAACACCACTGCACTGCCCTAAATCCTGAAACACCACCCCCAGCAAGACCCCCTACACTGCCCAAACACCACTGCACTGCCCTAAACCCTGAAACACCACCCCCTGCAATGACCCCCTACACTGCCGGAACACCACTGCACTGCCCTAAACCCTGAAACAACACCCTTCACGACCCGCTACACTGCCCGAACACCACTGCACTGCCCTAAACCCTGAAACACCAACCCCAGCACGACCCCCTACACTGCCCGAACACCACTGCACTGCCCTAAACCCTAAACACCACTCCCAGCACGACCCCCTACTCTGCCCGAACACCACTGCTCTGCCCTAAACCCTAAAACACTACCCCAGCACAAAACACTACACTGCCCGAACACCACTGCTCTGCCTTAAACCCTAAAACACAACCCCAGCACGTCCCCCTACACTGCCCGAACACCACTGCACTGCCCAAAACCCTGAAACACTACCCCCAGCACGACCCCCTACACTGCCCGAACACCACTGCACTGCCCAAAACCCTGAAACACTAGCCCCAGCATGACCCCTACACTGCCCTAACACCACTGCACTGCCCTAAACCCTGAAACACCAGCCCCAGCACGGCCCCCTACACTGCCCGAACAACACTGCACTGCCCTAAACCCTGAAACACCAGCCCCAGTACGACCCCCTACACTGCCCAAACACCACTGCACTGCCCTAAGCCCTGAAGCACCAGCCCCAGCACGACCCCCTACACTGCCTGAACACCACTACACTGCCCTAAACCATGAAACACCAGTCCCTGCACGACCCCCTACACTGCCCGAACACCACTGCACTGCCCTAAACCCTGAAACACCACCCCAGCACGACCCACTACACTGCCCGAACACCACTGCACTGCCCTAAACCCTGAAACACCTGCCCTAGCAAGACCCCCTACACTGCCCGAACACCACTGCACTGCCCTAAACCCTGAAACACCAGCCACAGCACGACCCCCTACACTGCCCGAACACCACTGCACTGCCCTAAACCCTGAAACACCAGCCCCAGCAAGACCCCCTACACTGCCCGAACACCACTGCCCTAAACCCTGAAACACCACCCCCAGCAAGACCCCCTACACTGCCCGAACACCACTGCACTGCCCTAAACCCTGAAACACCACCCCCTGCATGACCCCCTACACTGCCTGAACACCACTGCACTGCCCAAAACCCTGAAACACCACCCCCTGCATGACCCCCTACACTACACGAACACCACTGCACTGCCCTAAACCCTGAAACACCACCCCCAGCACGACCCCTTACACTGCCCAAACACCACTGCACTGCCCAAAACCCTGAAACACTACCCCCAGCACTACCCCCTACACTGCCTGAACACCACTGCACTGCCCAAAACCCTGAAACACTCGCCCCAGCATGACCCCCTACACTGCCCGAACACCACTGCACTGCCGTAATCCCTGAAACACCAGCCCCAGCATGACCCCCTACACTGCCCGAACACCACTGCACTGCCCTAAACCCTGAAACACCAGCCCCAGCACGACCCCCTACACTGCCCGAACACCACTGCACTGCCCTAAACCCTGAAACACCAGCCACAGCACGACCCCCTACACTGCCCGAACACCACTGCACTGCCCTAAACCCTGAAACACCAGCCCCAGCAAGACCCCCTACACTGCCCGAACACCACTGCCCTAAACCCTGAAACACCACCCCCAGCAAGACCCCCTACACTGCCCGAACACCACTGCACTGCCCTAAACCCTGAAACACCACCCCTGCATGACCCCCTACACTGCCTGAACACCACTGCACTGCCCAAAACCCTGAAACACCACCCCTGCACGACCCCCTACACTACCCGAACACCACTGCACTGCCCTAAACCCTGAAACACCACCCCCAGCACGACCCCTTACACTGCCCGAACACCACTGCACTGCCCAAAACCCTGAAACACTACCCCCAGCACTACAACCTACACTGCCTGAACACCACTGCACTGACCAAAACCCTGAAACACTCGCCCCAGCATGACCCCCTACACTGCCCGAACACCACTGCACTGCCGTAATCCCTGAAACACCAGCCCCAGCATGACCCCCTACACTGCGTGAACACCACTGCACTGCCCTAAACCCTGAAACACCAGCCCCAGCACGACCCCCTACACTGCCCGAACACCATTGCACTGTCCTAAACCCTGAAACGCCAGCCCCAGCACGACCCCCTACACTGCCCGAACACCACTGCACTGCCCTAAACCCTGAAACGCCAGCCCCAGCACGACCCCCTACACTGCCCGAAGACCACTGCACTGCCCTAAACCCTGAAACGCCAGCCCCAGCACGACCCCTACACTGCCCGAACACCACTGCACTGCCCTAAACCCTGAAACGCCAGCCCCAGCACGACCCCCTACACTGCCCGAACACCACTGCACTGCGCTAAACCCTGAAACGCCAGCCCCAGCACGACCCCCTACACTGCCCGAACACCACTGCACTGCCCTAAACCCTGAAACGCCAGCCCCAGCACGACCCCCTACACTGCCCGAACACCACTGCACTGCCCTAAACCCTGAAACACCAGCCCCTGCACGACCCCCTACACTGCCCGAACACCACTGCACTGCCCTAAACCCTGAAACACCAGCCCCTGCAGGACCCCCTATGTAGGAGAGTAGGATCTGCTTCACATGGGTATCCCCACTTTTTGCTGATGCTTCACTGTTTTTCGACCTTAGTCTGGCTGGGGCCCTGCTAATCAGAACCCCAGCCTAGCTGCTTCCTCTCTAAAATGGTTTCCATGTGCCCTAGGCACATCTCTGATTGGAATCTGGAGTGCCCTTATCAGTCCCTAGTATATTTTATACTATGTACCCAGGGCATAGGTACCTCAGAGGCCTACCAGGGGCTGCAGCATGTATTGTGCCACCCCTGGAAGGCCATCCAAACTGACACCACAGGTCTGCTACTGCAGCCTGGGTAAGGTGGTGCATGCACCCCTTACTGTGATATAGGCTACCTATATCACTATATACATACACACATATAAACCTATAAGTCACTCCTATGGCAGGCCTTATCAATCCTGAAGGCAGAGTGCGTGGTTCCTATGTGAGAGGGTGCCCCTGCATGAGCAGGGCCCCTCTGCAGCGTTCGGAGACCCTTCTCTGATGCTGTTTGTAGTGCAGCCTGACCATATACTCTTAAGAGCATTATAACCTCGCGTTAAATGCTAACTTTGGAATGGCTGCACCGAAACATGTCGTGTTTGGTGTCAAACATCTTGGAATACTACCCCCGCCAATTCTGGCGGCGGGGGTAGCATTTCACCCTTCTAGAGGGAGAGACATGTTAACCCTGGCTTGGCCGGTAACTTCTTTCTAAAGCCCTGGCATCACAAAATGGATGCTGCTGCCACAGACACAAGTCTGGCCTCCTGCTGCTGACCGAAACTCCGGCAGGGGAGGCCTGGACAATAGGTTTCCTGTCCCAGGGAGGTGTGACCACCTCCCCAGACAGGATAGTGTGTATTGGGGCTGGGCGGGAGCACTCTCGGGTGCTTTGAAGTCCTGCACTGGGGGCACACTTGGTGTCCCTGTGCATACCCCAGTTCAAACCGGATCAGGGGCTTGCAGCCCCTGCTTTGGCACGAACTGGACAAAGGGAAAGGGGTGTAGCCACCCTTCTGCCTTGACCCACCCATAGGTGGGGCCACAGAGTAAGTCCAACCCCTAAACTTAGTATAAGTATAGGAACCCAGTCCTTAGGACTTTAGATTATCCCTGGACGAAACTCTGACACAGAATCCTGGACCTTCGACGCTCTACTTAAAGATTAGAGGACAGAAGAATCTCCCTTGGGGTCAAGGAGTGACTCCCCTGCTTGGCAGGCACCAAAGAAGCAATTGTCCGGTCTGCATCGCTGAAGCTCCCGTCAGACGCCGAAGTCTTTGCATCACCAGAGGTAGATTTCCACACTTCCTCGTGGCTGCCCTGAGTCCCCACCAAAGCTGAGGCCCATAGCTGTCGTGGGTAATGTGGAACCGTGACCCATGGACACTGCACGCATTTGCAAGTGCATCCTCTTCTGGGTCTCCCATGAAGTCGTGCTTTGGGCTCTGTGTAGCCCTAGCCTACAGCACCAACTGCACCGAAGATCACTGGCCTCCACTCCACGAGTGTCCTGTTAGCCAGCTCCACGTGCACCATCTCGAGGCTCCTTTGCGGTCGCTAGCCCGTTGGCTAGTAGCCCTTCACGAAGGCCAATCTTTTTCTACTTGGGCTCCCTGGTTCCTCCAGGCCTGCCCTCATTTACCTTTGCTGGGTGAGTTCCTCAGACCTTGCTGGTCTGCACAATCGTCAATCTTCAACTTCATCATGACTTGCCGTTGCCAAGGCTTGTTGGGTCTAATCCGGTTGCCGACACGTCAGCACTAGACAGACATTGTGTACCAGCCGGAATCCTGCTCCTGGTTGCCAACAACGCCTCCTGGACCTCGTGGCTGAAGAGTCAAGATGACCATCAACCTACCTGAAGCACTCGACATCAGTGGGCATCTGCTCATCGCCTTCCTGGTCACTGGCTAGTGACCCAGACTCTGTCCCCTCTGCTTTCAGGTTCTTCAGATCTCCGATCCACTCTTGGATCCACCCGGACACTTTCCACTTGGTCGCCAGCAGCACTTTGCAGCAGATCGCCATTCAAATCGACGACGAAACCCGACCCCGAAAGGCACCTATGCACCCGGCTTCCCTGGGTGAGGTAACACGAGTACTCCGGTGCTCCCGTGGGTAGAGACTCTAGAACGACCTAGTTCTCAAAGGGTTTGCTCCAAGTCCTTCTTTAAGTGTCCCTTTTCTTTAAATTCCCAACCGCGACTTTCTCCATAGAAGTTAACGGCGATTCGCGGCTGTGTTATTTCACTGCACGCGTCTCCCGTGGGTCCCCTGTGTCACTACCTTGGGTGGTTCCTTGTGGTCCAAGCACTTCTAGAGGCTCTAGGCCTAGTGTCTAGCTCAGTCGTGGTTCTTATACCACTTTATTGGTATATGGTTTGGTACGCCCCTAGGGCCCAAACGTGTATTTGTGCTATTACTGTGTTTAAATAACTTATAACTTATGTACTTCGAACTCTAGCCTCATAAAGAGACTAGAGGGGTGTGTTTAGCAATAAATACATATATTTTGAATATATACCTGGTGTGGTGCTCTTTCATTTGGTCACTCAAGAGATTATAGACTGGTAAAACAAGCTGCTTTACATTCCTTCAAGACTTAGCCTGAAGGCTGCTCTCCATAGCTACCACTAGGATAGCTTTCAATAAAGGTTGTCTTTAACCTATCTCCAATAAGGGGTTGTTTGGACTGGTGCAAGGTGCCCACTATAATTAGTGGACAGCATATGCCAGGCCAACTTCTCACACCCTACACTGCCCGAACACCACTGCACTGCCCTAAACCCTGAAACACCACCCCCAGCACGCCCCCTACACTGCCAGAACACCACTGCACTGCCGTAAACCCTGAAACACTACCCCCAGCAAGACCCCCTACACTGCCCGAACACCACTGCACTGCCCTAAACCCTGAAACATCACCCCCAGCAAGACCACCTACACTGCCCGAACACCACTGCCCTAAACCCTGAAACACCACCCCCAGCAAGACCCCCTATACTGCCCGAATACCACTGCACTGCCCTAAACCCTGAAACACCACCCCCAGCACGACCCCCTACACTGCCCGAACACCACTGCTCTGCCCAAAACCCTGTAACACCAGCCCCAGCACGACCCCCTACACTGCCCAAACACCACTGCACTGCCCTAAACCCTGAAACACCAGCCCCAGCACGATCCCCTACACTGCCCGAACACCACTGCACTGCCCTAAACCCTGAAACACCAGCCCCAGCACGACCCCCTACACTGCCAGAACACCACTGCACTGCCCTAAACCCTGAAACACCACCCCCTGCACGACCCCCTACACTGCCGGAACACCACTGCACTGCCCTAAACCCTGAAACACCACCCCTGCACGACCCCCTACACTGCCCGAACACCACTGCACTGCCCTAAACCCTGAAACACCACCCCCAGCACAACCCCCTACACTGCCCGAACACCACTGCACTGCCCTAAACCCTAAACACCACCCCCAGCACGACCCCCTACTCTGCCCGAACACCACTGCTCTGCCCTAAACCCTAAAACACTACCCCCAGCACAAACCCCTATACTGCCCGAACACCACTTCTCTGCCTTAAACCCTAAAACACAACCCCCAGCACGTCCCCCTACACTGCCCGAACACCACTGCACTACCCAAAACCCTGAAACACTACCCCCAGCACAACCCCCTACACTGCCCGAACACCACTGCACTGCCCAAAACCCTGAAACACTAGCCCCAGCACAACCCCCTACACTGCCCGAACACCACTGCACTGCCCAAAACCCTGAAACACTAGCCCCAGCACGACCCCTACACTGCCCGAACACACCTGCACTGCCCTAAACCCTGAAACACCAGCCCCAGCATGACCCCCTACACTGCCCGAATACCACTGCACTGCCCTAAACCCTGAAACACCAGCCCCAGCACGATCCCCTACACTGCCCGAACACCACTGCACTGCCCTAAACCCTGAAACACCAGCCCCAGCACGATCCCCTACCCTGCCAGAACACCACTGCACTGCCCTAAATCCTGAAACACCACCCCCAGCAAGACCCCCTACACTGCCCAAACACCACTGCACTGCCCTAAACCCTGAAACACCACCCCCTGCACAACCCGCTACACTGCCCGAACACCACTGCACTGCCCTAAACCCTGAAACACCACCCCCAGCACAACCCCCTGCACTGCCCTAAACCCTAAACACCACCCCAAGCACGACCCCCTACTCTGCCCGAACACCACTGCTCTGCCCTAAACCCTAAAACACTACCCCCAGCACAAACCCCTACACTGCCCGAACACCACTGCTCTGCCTTAAACCCTAAAACACAACCCCAGCACGTCCCCCTACACTGCCCGAACACCACTGCACTGCCAAAAACCCTGAAACACTACCCCCAGCACGACCCCCTACACTGCCCGAACACCACTGCACTGCCCAAAACCCTGAAACACTAGCCCCAGCACGACCCCTACACTGCCCTAACACCACTGCACTGCCCTAAACCCTGAAACACCAGCCCCAGCACGGCCCCCTACACTGCCCGAACAACACTGCACTGCCCTAAACCCTGAAAGACCAGCCCCAGCACGACCCCCTACACTGCCCGAACACCACTGCACTGCCCTAAGCCCTGAAGCACCAGCCCCAGCATGACCCCCTACACTGCCCGAACACCACTGCACTGCCCTAAACCCTGAAACACCAGCCCCTGCACGACCCCCTACACTGCCCGAACACCACTGCACTGCCCTAAACCCTGAAACACCACCCCCAGCACGACACCCTACACTGCCCGAACACCACTGCACTGCCCTAAACCCTGAAACACCTGCCCCAGCAAGACCCCCTACACTGCCCGAACACCACTGCACTGCCCTAAACCCTGAAACACCAGCCACAGCACGACCCCCTACACTGCCCGAACACCACTGCACTGCCCTAAACCCTGAAACACCAGCCCCAGCAAGACCCCCTACACTGCCCAAACACCACTGCACTGCCCTAAACCCTGAAACGCCAGCCCCAGCACGACCCCCTACACTGCCCGAACCCCACTGCACTGCCCTAAACCCTGAAACACCAGCCCCAGCATGACCCCCTACACTGCCCGAACACCACTGCACTGCCCTAAACCCTGAAACACCAGCCCCTGCACGACCCCCTATGTAGGAGAGTAGGATCTGCTTCACATGGGTACCCCCACTTTTTGCTGATGCTTCACTGTTTTTCGACCTTAGTCTGGCTGGGGCCCTGCTAATCAGAACCCCAGCCTAGCTGCTTCCTCTCTAAAATGGTTTCCATGTGCCCTAGGCACATCTCTGATTGGAATCTGGAGTGCCCTTATAAGTCCCTAGTATATGGTATACTATGTACCCAGGGCATAGGTACCTCAGAAGCCTACCAGGGGCTGCAGCATGTATTGTGCCACCCCTGGAAGGCCATCCAAACTGACACCACAGGTCTGCTACTGCAGCCTGGGTAAGGTGGTGCATGCACCCCTTACTGTGATATAGGCTACCTATATCACTATATACATACACACATATAAACCTATAAGTCACTCCTATGGCAGGCCTTATCAATCCTGAATGCAGAGTGCGTGGTTCCTATGTGAGAGGGTGCCCCTGCATGAGCAGGGCCCCTCTGCAGCGTTCGGAGACCCTTCTCTGATGCTGTTTGTAGTGCAGCCTGACCATATACTCTTAAGCGCATTATAACCTCGCGTTAAATGCTAACTTTGGAATGGCTGCACCGAAACATGTCGTGTTTGGTGTCAAACATCTTGGAATACTACCCCCGCCAATTCTGGTGGCGGGGGTAGCATTCCACCCTTCTGGAGGGAGAGACATGTTAACCCTGGCTTGGCCGGTAACTTCTTTCTAAAGCCCTGGCATCACAAAATGGATGCTGCTGCCACAGACACAAGTCTGGCCTCCTGCTGCTGACCGAAACTCCGGCAGGGGAGGCCTGGACAATAGGTTTCCTGTCCCAGGGAGGTGTGACCACCTCCCCAGTCAGGATAGTGTGTATTGGGGCTGGGCGGGAGCACTCTTGGGTGCTTTGAAGTCCTGCACTGGGGGCACACTTGGTGTCCCTGTGCATACCCCAGTTCAAACCGGATCAGGGGCTTGCAGCCGCTGCTTTGGCGCGAACTGGACAAAGGGAAAGGGGTGTAGCCACCCCTCTGCCCTGACACACCCATAGGTGGGGCCACAGAGTAAGTATAGGAACCCAGTCCTTAGGACTTTAGATTATCCCTGGACGAAACTCTGACACAGAATCCTGGACCTTCGACGCTCTACTCAAGACTAGAGGACAGAAGAATCTCCCTTGGGGTCAAGGAGTGACTCCCCTGCTTGGCAGGCACCAAAGAAGCAATTGTCCGGTCTGCATCGCTGAAGCTCCCGTCGGACGCCGAAGTCTTTGCATCACCAGAGGTGGATTTCCAGACTTCCCCGAGGCTGCCCTGAGTCCCCAGCAAAGCTGAGGCCCGTAGCTGTCGTGGGTAACGTGGAACCGTGACCCCTGGACACTGCATGCATTTGCAAGTGCATCCTCTTCTGGGTCTCCCACAAAGTCGTACTTTGGGCTTCGAGTAGCCCCAGCCTGCAGCACCAATTGCTTCAAAGATTACTGGCCTCCACTCCACGAGTGTCCTGTGAGCCAGCTCCACGTGCACCGTCTTGAGGCTCCTTCACGGTCGCTAGCCCGTTGGCTAGTAGCCCTTCACGAAGGCCAATCCTTTTCTTCTTGGGCTCCCTGGTTGCTCCAGGCTTGCCCTCACTTACCCTTGCTGGGTGAGTTCCTCAGACCTTGCTGATCTGCATCATCGTCAATCTTCATCTACATTAAGACTTGCTGTTGCCAAGGCTTGTTGGGTCCAATCCGGTCGCCGACACCTCAGTACTCGACAAACATTGTGTACCAGCCCGAATCCTGCTCTTGGTCGCCGACAACGCCTCCTGGACCTCGTGGCTGAAGAGTCAAGATGACCATCAACCTACCTGAAGCACTCGACATCGGTGGGCATCCGCTCTTCGCCTTCCTGGTCACTGGCTAGTGACCCAGACTCTGTCCCCTCTGCTTTCAGGTTCTTCAGATCTCCGATCCACTCTTGGATCCACCCGGACACTTTCCACTTGGTCGCCAGCAGCACTTTGCAGCAGATCGCCATTCAAATCGACGACGAAACCCGACCCCGAAAGGCACCTATGCACCCGGCTTCCTTGGGTGAGGTAACAAGAGTACTCCGGTGCTCCCGTGGGTAGAGACTCTAGAACGACCTAGTTCTCAAAGGGTTTGCTCCAAGACCTCCTTTAAGTGTCCCTTTTCTTTAATTTCCCAATCGCGACTTTCTCCATAGAAGTTAACGGCGTTTCGCGGCTGTGTATTTACACTGCACGCGTCCCCCGTGGGTCCCCTGTGTCACTACCTTGGGTGGGTCCTTGTGGTCCAAGCACTTCTAGAGGCTCTAGGCCTAGTGTCTAGCTCAGTCGTGGTTCTTATACCACTTTATTGGTATATGGTTTGGTACGCCCCTAGGGCCCAAACGTGTATTTGTGCTATTACTGTGTTTAAATAACTTCTAACTTATGTACTTCGAACTCTAGCCTCATAAAGAGACTAGAGGGGTGTGTTTAGCAATAAATACATATATTTTGAATATATACCTGGTGTGGTGCTCTTTCATTTGATCACTCAAGAGATTATAGACTGGTAAAACAAGCTGCTTTACATTCCTTCAAGACTTAGCCTGAAGGCTGCTCTCCATAGTTACCACTAGGATAGCTTTCAATAAGGTTTTCTTTAACCTATCTCCAATAAGGGCTTGTTTGGACTGGTGCAAGGTGTCCACTATAATTAGTGGACAGCTTATGCCACACCAACTTCTCACACCCTACACTGCCCGAACACCACTGCACTGACCTAAACCCTGAAACACCACCCCCAGCAAGACTTCCTACACTGCCCGAACACCACTGCCCTAAACCCTGAAACACCACCCTCAGCAAGACCCCCTACACTGCCCGAACACCACTGCACTGCCCTAAACCCTGAAACACCACCCCCTGCATGACCCCCTACACTGCCTGAACACCATTGCACTGCCCTAAACCCTGAAACACCACCCCCTGCACGACCCCCTACACTGCCCGAACACCACTGCACTGCACTGCCCTAAACCCTGAAACACCACCCCCAGCACGTCCCCCTACACTGCCCGAACACCACTGCACTGCCCTAAACGCCACCCCCAGCACGACCCCCTACGCTGCCCGAACACCACTGCTCTGCCCTAAACCCTAAAACAGTACCCCCAGCACGAACCCCTACACTGCCCGAACACCACTGCTCTGCCCTAAACCCTAAAACACCACCCCAGCACGTCCCCCTACACTGCCCGAACACCACTGCACTGCCCAAAACCCTGAAACACTACCCCCAGCACGACCCCCTACACTGCCCGAACACCACTGCACTGCCCGAACACCACTGCACTGCCCTAAACCCTGAAACACCAGCTCCAGCACGACCCCCTACACTGCCCGAACACCACTGCACTGCCCGAACACCACTGCACTGCCCTAAACCCTGAAACACCAGCTCCAGCACGACCCCCTACACTGCCCGAACACCACTGCACTGCCCTAAACCCTGAAACGCCAGCCCCAGCACGACCCCCTACACTGCCCGAACACGACTGCACTGCCCTAAACCCTGAAACACCAGCCCCAGCACGACCCCTTACACTGCCCGAACACTACTGCACTGCCCTAAACCCTGAAAAACCACCCCCTGCACGACCCCCTACACTGCCCGAACACCACTGCACTGCCCTAAACCCTGAAACACCCCCCCAGCATGACCCCCTACACTGCCCAAACACCACTGCACTGCCCTAAACCCTAAAACACTACCCCCAGCACGACCCCCTACACTGCCCGAACACCACTGCACTGCCCTCATCCCTAAAACACTACCCCCAGCACGACCCCCTACACTGCCCGAACACCACTGCACTGCCCTCATCCCTAAAACACTACCCCCAGCACGACCCCCTACACTACCCGAACACCACTGCACTGCCCTAAACCCTAAAACACTCCCCCAGCACGACACCCTACACTACCCGAACACCACTGCACTGCCCTAAACCCTAAAACACTCCCCCAGCACGACCCCCTACACTAATCGAACACTACTGCACTGCCCTAAACACTAAAACACTCCCCCCAGCACGACCCCCTACACTAACCAAACACCACTGCACTGCCCTAAACCCTAAAACACTACCCCCAGCACGACCCCCTACACTACCCGAACACCACTGCACTGCCCTAAACCCTGAAACACCACCCCCAGCACGACCCCCTACACTGCCCGAACACCATTGCACTACCCTAAACCCTGAAACACCACCTCCAGCACGACCCCCTACACTGCCCAAACACCACTGCCCTAAACCCTGAAACACCACCCCTGCACGACCCCCTACACTGCCCGAACACCACTGCACAGCCCTAAACCCTGAAACACCACCCCCTGCACGACCCCCTACACTGCCCGAACACCACTGCACTGCCCTAAACCCTGAAAAACCACCCCCTGCACGACCCCTACACTGCCCGAATACCACTGCACTGCCCTAAACCCTAAAACACCACCCCCAGCACGACCCCCTACACTGCCCGAACACCACTGCACTGCCCTAAACCCTAAAACACTACCCCCAGCACGACCCCCTACACTGCCCGAACACCACTGCACTGCCCTCAACCCTAAAACACTACCCCCAGCACGACCCCCTACACTACCCAAAAACCACTGCACTGCCCTAAACCCTAAAACACTCCTCCAGCACGACACCCTACACTACCCGAACACCACTGCACTGCCCTAAACCCTAAAACACTCCCCCAGCACGACCCCCTACACTACCCAAACACCAATGCACTACCCTAAACCCTAAAACACTCCCGCCAGCAAGACCCCCTACACTACCCAAACACCAATGCACTACCCTAAACCCTAAAACACTACCCCTCCGCACGACCCCCTACTCTACCCAAAGACCACTGCACTACCCTAAACCCTAAAACACGACCCCATGCATGACCCCCTACACTACCCAAAGACCACTGCACTACTCTAAACCCTAAAACACTACCCCCTCACGACCCCCTACACTACCCAAAGACCACTGCACTACCCTAAACCCTAAAACACGACCCCCTACACTACACAAACACCGCTGCACTACCCTAAACCCTAAAACACTACCCCCAGCACGACCCCCTACACTACACAACACCACTGCACTACCGTAAACCCTAAAACACTACCCCCTACACTACAAAAACACCACTGCACTACCCTAAACCCTAAAACACTAACCCCAGCATGACCCCCTACACTACCCAAACACCACTGCACTACTCTAAACCCTAAAACACTACCCCCAGCAGTACCCCCTACACTACCCAAACACCACTGCATACCCTAAACCCTAAAACACTCCCCCCAGCACGACTCCCTACACTACCCAAACACCACTGCACTACCCTAAATCCTAAATCTACCCCCAGCACCACCCCCTACACTACCCAAACACCACTGCACTACCCTAAACCCTAAATCTACCCCCAGCACGACCCCCTACACTACCCAAACACGACTGCACTACCCTAAACCCTAAATCTACCCTTGGCACGACCCCCTACACTACCCAAACACCACTGCACTACCCTAAACTCTAAAACACTACCCCTAGCACGACCCCCTACACTACACAAACACCACTGCACTACCCTAAACCCTAAATCTACCCCAAGCATGACCCCCTACACTACACCAACATCACTGCACTACCCTAAACCCTAAAACACTACCACCAGCACGACCCCCTACACTACACAAACACCACTGCACTACCCTAAACCCTAAAACACTACCCCCAGCATGACCCCCTACACTACACAAACACCACTGCACTACCCTAAATCCTAAAACACTAACCTCAGCACGACCCCCTACACTACCCAAACACCACTGCACTACCCTAAACCCTAGAAAAGTAACCACCACCCCATGCCCAATCCCCCTTACCTCTCACTCCTCATGGTTCCTCCCTCCTCGTGGTTGCTGCTTCATGTCGTCTCTGAGGGGCAGTGCACGTCATTGTGAGGAAACGGAACATCCTCTGTTTCCTTACAATGACGTGGATCGTCTACATTTTTTTAGAACTCATGGTCATTTACCATACATACCTTTACAACTAAATTTGTTGTAAAGGCCTGCATGGTAAATGACCATGCGTTCTAAAAGAATGCGTAGTAATGACTTCGCGATGTACAATGCATGCATGGTAATGCATGCGTTGTAATGGTATCGCGAAGTAAAAAAGTCGTTGTAACAGCTGTTTACCGATCGAAGCTGGCCCCTGTTCTTCAGTGAGTCATTTATTTGATAAATTAGGAGGAAGGAATGTGTTTTTTTTTACCGAAAAGCGCATTCCCGGCTGTTGTATTGTGAAAGTCTCCGCGTGGCCTGGTTTCACTTCCGGTGAGAGAGTGGAAGAGTCTGTTTGGATCTAAAGGGGTTCTGCTGTTGGACGGGGCCGGCGCGACACGTCATCAGAAAGCACAGCTAATGGAAAGCGTTGTCCCCGAAGTGTGGAGCAGTGCCATGAGAGGTCAACGAGTGTGCGTCCCACCGCAGTATGACCGTACCGCGTGACCCATGTGCCGCCTCCAGTGTACGGAAGGCAGAAGCGGCATCCATCGCAGGTCCTCTTGAAGACCGTTGTAGCACTAATTCTAAATTTTGGAACTAGGGCATTTTAACCTTGTTGTTCCTGCCAGATACAAAGAGAAGATACTGTGTTATTCAGTGCCCTTGTTACCTTTTCTGTGGGTAGTGGTGCTTGTCACTTCGCTGCCCCGCCGGTGCACACGACTGGGCTCCCCACCTCGTGTGCCATCTGCAGGGCCTCTGCCCTCGGATCACTGGTTTCGGTTTCTGGAGTGGCAACATAAACAGTTGCTCCCAAAGGACTAGCCTGAACACTTAGGTGAATATCCCCTGCGCCAGCATTCCGCAGAAATTCTTTCCTAGCTCTCCCACGTCGACGACGATGTCATAATAGCACGGCTCCGCTCGCGACACCGTATGACGTCATAGGAGCCATAAGAGGAACTCGTCGGCGTGCTGACGTCAGTTCCACCCATTTTTTCCATGCCACCGAGGTAAACAGGTGGACCAACACATTTTCACATGTATACATAGTATACTAAATATATATATATATATACAAATGCATAACCAATAAAGGCATAAAGAAATAGCAACAGATCAAGCATTTCTCACTATTAAAACATAAGCATGATTAAGACATATTAAAAATATTCATGCCAAACAGTAAATGCATCTTTTTGGTAGAAACAGGTGGACAACGGGGAGGCGGGTGGGACAGTGAGGAATCCACAGGCAGATACTGTATCCACCAGTAAAAGCATTACCGAAGGTAAGTAACTTGCTCTTCTGATGGATACTTCTGCCTGTTGATTCCTCACCTTTTGAATAGAATCCTCAAGCCGTACCTCACCCGGAGGAGGGTGTCCACCTGACTAGACCAAAAAATCTTGCAAAACAGATCGAGCAAAATGGCCATCCCTCCTAACCTCCGAATCCAATAATAATCAAATAATTTTTAGTTGAAATTATATTGAAAATAATACTTTAAAAATACTTTTATTAATAAATTTAGACAAACACTTAAAGGAAAACTTTTATTTATAATTAATTTAAAAATATTTCATACTTTACAAATTACACCGAAGTCGCGACCCCAGCGCGACTTTTCAAAATGGCTACCGGAATGCGCGCAGCCATCGTGTAGGGTGCGCGAAGGGTGCGCGACTTCTGTATAATATTTTTTTTTTTAAAAGAATGAATATAGTTTTTCTAACTAAAAATTATTCACAATTTTTTTAAATATATATATATGTATATATATATATATATTCACTGAAAAAACCATAGGTTTCAGACACGTTATAGTTAGAAATTAGCATTTAAAAAACCTTAGAAATTCACTGAAAAAACCATTGGTTTTAGGGACAGTTATAGTTAGTTGGACATTTCACTCATACAAAACCATAGAAATTCCCCCGTTATAGATAGTTCAGCTAACTATAACTCGCGCCCCGCAATGCACTGCTGATGACGTCACATATTACATCACTCATGACATGGTCAGTGACATCACTGATGACATCACTGATGACATCTCAAATGACATCACTGATGACATCACTGATGACATCATCCAGTGACTGTGTGTTTCTGTAAAGTTTAAATATGTTTAATATATATAGGGAAAGGCATATTGAAGAATGAGTGGGTGTATAAGTGTCTGAATGGATGATTTAGTAGGTGCGTGACTGACTCTATAAGTGAGTGATTAAACGTATCTTACTGAATGCATGGGTTAGTGACTAAACTGTGTGAATGTCTGTATCCGTCTGTCTGTTGGTGTGTAAGCGGCTGCATGGGTTTGCGAATAGCTACATGAGTGTCTACATGGGTTATTGATTGGTTGTCTGAGTATCTGTATGGGTGCCTGAGTGTTTGTGTGGGTGGGGTGTGTGTGACTCTGTGCATAGATGTGTGAGTGGGTGATTCACTGGGTGCATGGTTTCAAGAGTGCATCTGTGATGGACTGTATGGGTGGGTGAGTGTGTGTATGGGTGTGTTAGTGAGTGAATGTATATCTCAGTGGTACATGTGTGAGTAACTACATATGTGAAAGGCAGTATATATGTGTGTTGGAGTATATAAATGGCTATAAGTGAGAGTGTGTGATTGTGAGAGTGGCTGTATGGATGAGTGTGTACTTGTATCAGTGATTGTATAAGAGCGTAAGAATGTGCTAGTATTTGTAAGTAAGTGAGCTGAAAAACCATAGAAATTCCGCCGTTATAGTTAGTTCAGCTAACTATAACTCGCGCCCCCGCAATGCACTGCTGATGACGTCACATATTACATCATTCATGACATGGTCAGTGACATCACTGATGACATCTCAAATGACATCACTGATGACATCACAGATGACATCATCCGGTGACTGTGTGTTTCTGTAAAGTTTAAATATGTTTTATATATATGCCAACGTGTATTGAAGAATGAGTGGGTGTATAAGTGTCTGGATGGAGGATTTAGTAGGTGCGTGACTGACTGTATAAGTGAGTGATTAAATGTGTCTTACTGAATGCATGGGTTAGTGACTAAACTGTGTGAATGTCTGTATCAGTCTGTCTGTTGTTGTGTAAGCTGCTGCATGGGTTGGTCAGTAGCTACATGAGTGTCTATATGGGTTATTGATTGGTTGCCTGAGTATTTGTATGGGAGACTGAGTGTGTGTGTGGGTGGGTGGGAGGTGTGTGACTCTGTGCATAGATGTGTGAGTGGTTGATTCACTGGGTGTATGGGTTCAAGAGTGCATGTGGAAACAGCTGTATGGGTGGGTGAGTGTTTGTATGGATGTGTTGGTGAGTGAATGGATGTCTCAGTGGTACATGTCCAAGTAACTACATATGTAAAAGGCAGTGTATGTGAGAGTTGCAGTATATAAATGACTATACGTGAGAGTCAGTGATTGTGAGAGTGGCTGTATGGATGAGTGTGTACTTGTATCAGTGATTGTATAAGAGAGTAAGTATGCGTTAGTATCTGTATGAATAAGTGAGGTGGTGTGTGTATAACTGTATAGGTGAGTAAATGGGAGTGTGATTGATTCTTTGCATGACTGACTAGGTGTGTGAGTAACTCCATGGATGAGTGGCGGTGTCTGAGTGTCTGTATAGGTGTATGAGTGCATATGATAGTGTTGTATTGATGAGTGACTGCATGTATGAGTGATTGTATGGGTGAATGAGTGGATGTGTGTGTAGACCTAGGAATCAGTGAGTGCGTATCTAGTAACTGGTATTGGTGTGTCGATGGTTTCGAAAATGGTAGTCTGTATTTTACAGTGGGTGTGTCGAAGGTTATATTAGAGTGTGAGGAGGTGCATCAGATTTTCACGTGGATGATGTCATCAGTGATGTCATTTGAGATGTCATCAGTGATGTTATCAGTGATGTCACTGACCATGTCATGAATGATGTAATATGTGACGTCTTCAGCAGTGCATTGCGGGGGCGCAAGTTATAGTTAGCTGAACTAACTATAACGGCGGAATTTCTATGGTTTTGTACGACTGAAATGTCCAACTAACTATAACGTCCCTGAAACCTATGGTTTTTTCAGTGAATATATATATATATATATGTTGAAAAAAAAACCTGACATTCACTCCTTCAAGAAATCAGAAACAGACCACGATGAGCTGAACTTCAAAAGTGCTTTATTGCGGCATAATCCTCCAGCATGACGTGTTTCGACCGGGTCCCCCCGGTCTTGATCATATGACGTGCTACAGTCTTAGATACATTGTATAGTGACGTGAACTTTAACAAGGCACTCCTCCCACTATAAAAGAGCTAGAAAACACACTACAAAGAAACTGAACTACACAAAAGATATGGCATCACAATTATTTGATTTGTAAAAGTTGCTTAAATCCAAACATGGGTAAACCACTCTCTGTAATATAGCCAAATGGCTAACAACATTAATTGATTAATTTCATCAATGACAGTAAAACCAGATTCAGTGCAGTAAATGATAGATTAGTGCCGCTCAATACATACGAGGAGAGTGGGTGCAAATAACTAAATAAAGTGCTAGTGCAAATAATATTAAAACATCAATATTATAAAAATAGCTATTAAAAAATCATAGCTAAAATAACTCAATGTCTAAAACAGGCTTAAAGGCAGCAAATTCCGATATATTTTCTATGTCTTTAAAATGCAAGTGCATATACATATCTGAAATGCCTATAAATGTTTTTTAGACATTGGACCATGATTCAATACTTTTCAATTTAATCAATTGGGGGACATCAACATGTATGGCAGTGATTTCAGTGCTCTATTGATCTATCTATATGTCATTAATGTTTGTTCATTTCTAAAAACACAATTGATATTACATTAGTCAGAGATACAGTACGGGGATAGTAATAATTATAGGAGTATATAAATAGTTCCATAAAACCGATTAAAAGCCGAGCAATCCCAATAAAAACCTTGTCAAAACCAGGCAGGTAAAAACAGGGTTAAATAGTTGGGTAAGACAAGGTCACATAAAATCGGATAGAAAACTAATATATATATACACACAATTAATTATGACGCAATTGTAAAAACAGATTATGTTGAGAAACCAATTCAAATTCTTATAGTTACAAAAAATTGTACATATCTTCCCCCGTATTTAATACTTTAGGCATCTTAGTATCGAGTGATAAGATATACTGGATTTCCAACTGGCGTAATTTTCTCTCCCTGTTTCCGCCCCTTGGTAGTCTCGGCACTGCGTCAATGACAAAATATCTGAGGTCATTCAAGTTATTATTATGGACCAACTTAAAATGCCGAGCGACAGGGTAGCTGGGGTCTGAATTGACTATTGCACGAAGGTGCTGCAGGATTCGATTAAATACCTGCAGCTTTGTGCTGCCCACATATTGTAAGTGACAAGAGCATTCGAGGATGTAAACCGCAAACTCTGTCCTATATGTAAACATTCCCTTGATTTTAATGGGTATAGGATCGAATGCATCGATGTACTCTTGTTTGTTGACTCCGAACTTACAAGTCCGGCAAGAGCTGCATTTGTAAAAGCCTGTCCTGTTTGACAACCAATTTTTGGTGGCAGTAACTTCTGGGCTAGTTTTTACCAACGCATCCCTCATGGAGGGAGTACATCTGAAAGTTATCGAGGGCAAGTCAGGTAACATTTGTGATAACGTAAT
The DNA here is from genome assembly GCA_963921515.1 of Calotriton arnoldi. Taxonomy (NCBI): domain Eukaryota; kingdom Metazoa; phylum Chordata; class Amphibia; order Caudata; family Salamandridae; genus Calotriton; species Calotriton arnoldi. The sequence goes on along the minus strand of CAWUFW010009442.1, from coordinate 764,587 downwards.
GTCGGTCTTGACAATGTGCCAGTTGTTATTTATTATTTTCCTCACCCGCTTCTTTGTTGGCTGAAAGTTGTGATCAGTCTTATAGGATCTCTACTGGTATGTGAAATAATGCAACTTTCAACATTCATGGGGATAGTGGTAAAATTAGTTATGGTTTCTGTCTGATTTTCCTTTGCTACTGCGTTTTTCAAATCCTTCATTTTGTACCCCCCTTGCTAAGAATCTCTGTACTGCTGCATCCTGACACTCTTTGAGATCAGTGTTTCAACTGCAAATTCTCTTAATTCTAAAAAATTCCCCGTATGGTATACTTTTTATCAAGTGTCTGGGGTGGGAGATGCTGGTGTGTAAAACAGAATTACCCGCTGTCATCTTTCTGTGCAATTTTGTCTGTAAGATGTTATTACTCACATAGATTTCCACATCTAGGAGTTCAACTTTCTGTTTACTGATATGGGCTATATATATATATTTTCAAAATCGACCAAGTAAGCACTCACTCAGGGGATCTGTACCAGGCTTAAGATTTTAATACCAGTATACCAGTAACGCGTTTTGGAGAACAGAGTCTCCTTGTTCACACCTCCGAATCGCGTTACTGGTATTAAAATCTTAAGCCTGGTACTGATCCCCTGAGTGAGCGCTTACTTGGTCGATTTTGAATTGAAACTACGTCCGGTGGGCTTCGCCGGCATCAGTGCTCCAACTACCACGGATGCGGGCGGCGGAAGAAGCAGAGCGTCATTTAAAAACAAAAATATATATATATATATATAAAATTCACTGAAAAAGCCAAAGTTTAAAGTCATGTTATAGCTAGGTGAATTGTTCAGTGACAACGTAACATTTTGAACTCTAAAAACACAGAAATTCCCAAATTACAGTTATCTCAAGTAACTATAACTCATGCCCTAAGGTCACGATAAGTCGTGCCAGGCCTGTGGCTAGGCCCTGCGGCCAACCTAGCACAGGCAGCCAACTCCACGCTGTGCATGGCCTTCAATGGTGCACAGCAGGGTTTTGGCAACAGGGCCTGGTCTGTGGCCAGGCCACGTAGCACCCCACTATGAGGCAGCCAAAACCCCTGCAAGCAGCCACCTCCATACTGAGCATGGCATTTCATCATGCACGGCGTGGGGTTGGGTGCAGGACCTGGCTTGCAGCCAAATCCTGCGCCCAAATCCCAGCAGGCAGCAAACCCCATGCCATGCAGGACCTTTGGTCATATTATGGTATGTTGTATAATATTGATTTGTATAGCACACTAATAACCAGAGAGGGTGTTCAGTCGCTTGGGCAAGTGTGTAGATGTGGGGTCCCCAAGGTATTTTATATAGAGTCAGTTCTTCAGCTTCTTACGCAATTCAAGAAGTGAGGAGGAAGCTTTGATGTTTTGAGGTAGGTCGGTCCATCTCTTGGGTGCAAGGTAGGATTAATGAGCAACCTCCATTTTTGCTTTTGACATGTGTGCGAGTGAGGCAGAGTGTAGGTATCTGGTGGGTATTGAAAGTGCATACAGCTGTTCAAGTATTCTGGTCCTGTGTTGTGTAGGGCTTTGTATATGTGCGGCAGAAGTTTGAATTGGCTGCTCATGTGAATGGGGAGCCAGTGAAGCTTCTTGTGGTCTGGTGTGATGTGAGTGCGGCATGGAACATCGAGTATGAGTCTTGCAGTAGTGTTTTGGATGGTCTGGAATCTTTGTAGGAATTGTTTGGATATTCCGGTGTTGAGAGTGTTGCTGTAGTCCAGCCTGCTGGTGATGAGTGCTTGCATGACAGTCTTTCTGGTGTTCTGAGGCAACCATCTTTTGTAGCATGTGTAGGATGTGGAAGCAGGAGGTGCACATTGCGTTCACTTGTGTGGTGTAGGGTTGGTGGCAGGTAAAACAGTTTTTGTTAGCTTGAACAGTTGGGCTTGACTCAACAGTACACCTTGACCTTTGGTGTGTTATATAGGGTTACATTTTAGCTTGAACAGTTGTGCGTGACACAACAGTACACCCTTGACCCTTGGTGTGTTATATAGGGTTACTTTTTAGCTTGAACCATTGGACATGACACAAAAGTACACACCTGGTTCTTGGTGTGTTATTGGGTCACCTTCTCAATCTTATTTTTTAAGTCAAATTGGTTTTCTTAGAGACTTCCGGGGTTTCTTAATACTGGGGGGGATTTAAAAGAAATAAAAAGGTGCATTTTTGCGATTGGACCACTGGGCATCAGGCAGTCGGTATGCACTACCACTGGGTGTGACATAGGGTGTAATTCAGCCCGCTAGGGAAAGTCAGACTTTGGTGAAATAAGGCGTAGCTTGTGTTTGGCCAAAGAGGGCCGATAGTTGTCAGGTTATTCCTTTTTCCGCACAAAGCGCTGCTATCTTTGTCCACCAAGCCGATAGTGACAGACTACAAGGATCACTTAGCTCTGCGTATTACACGGGGCATCCCCTCTCTTAGGGCTGTAGGCACTAGGAGGGGGGTAAGGTTTTTTGGACAAAGTAATAATTTTTTCTCTCAACCTTTTTCTCTCTTAATCACTTTTGGATTTTTCCATTTGATCATTTATTGATGTTGTGGTGCTGTTATATTTTGCAATATGCTACATGTTTAAATGCTATGTCATGTTAGTTTACGTCTATGCTTTATGAAATAATGAAAAAGAATTCCTGATCAGAATTTAACGTTTGCTAGTTCACTGATACAAATCAACTCATACTGCTCTGAACTAACAAATGCCATTCTGTTACAGTTTGTTATTATCTCATTGCATTTTTCTCTTGTTTAGTGTTAAATATCCTTTTTCAAATGCATCAATTTTTATAGAGCTTGTATCCAATAGATTGTTTTTGGTACCACCCTGTGTACACTGTTCCCTAAAGTTAGAATAGAATTTGTAATTATTTAAAGAATCTTGAAGCAGTCCAAGTTTTCAAAATCCTTAATATAAGTTCCCCGATCCATTATGGAGACTCCATTGAACCACATCCAAGTGAGGTTGCCCACCCAGGCTAGGAAACTAGAGAATCACTGCCGCGAGTGGCACATCTATACCAAAGCCCACACATGTTCCTGGCCTGAGGCGGGAACGTTTGATACCAACACCATAGAACATACAAAGACTCACATACAGACCAGGTATACAGAACTTAAGTAGGCTAAGCAGGAGCCCCTACTAAAACTGTGGGCCATCTTTGGGGTGGCCCCAGCCTACAAGACTATCTCTGAGCATGTAAGTAAGGCATCTCCACCTCCCCCACCATACACCGGGAGGGATGTACTCTCTCTGATGCCAGCCGTCTCAGTCGCCGCCGCACTGGGTTACACCAATCCACGATTGAAGGGGCTGCTGGACCTACCCCGGGGCAGCAATCCACCAGTTGGGGAAGAAGATCACAGGTCCCACCAGCCCAGACGCAGTCAGCCCTGATCCAGTCCAGTGCAAAGCCCCATTGGGGCTCAACCCCTTACCCATCAGTTGCGACCTATAAGGTCCAAGCCGGACAGGGAGCACATACCCCTGAACGCCCCACCGGGCGCCATAAGGTCAGAAGGAGGTTTGTGGCCTTCTTGGAAGGTGATTTCACCAGTGTAGGTGAAGAAAGGAGCACCAGTCCCCCAAAGTCCAACTCCGAAGGGGGAGCCACAGGCTATACTTCACCCAGACAGGCCTATGATATGGAGGGCGCATCAGGGAGTGAGGATGAGGCCAAGACTTTGCATAGAAGAACAGCACAAAGCACTGGGAGAAGGAGGCAACCCAGGTGGAAGTTAGAGGAAAGGTAAGAGTTAAGGATGGAGAGAGAGAGAGCTCTCTCCTAGGAAGCCCAACAAGGAGATGAAACAACTCCCCCTCCCACAGAAGGAACAGGACCTAGGCCTTGGGCCCCACATAGAGATGAGCCCAGGGATGAGTCGGGAGGAACGCCCCCAACTGAGTCATACACATCACCTGGCTGTCGGCATAGGAGAGGTGCTGACCAGGAAATAGGAAGCCAGGAAAGCCTGACAGGGACCCAATTGAGACACAGAAGAAGCAGTATGGCACCTTTACGCATGCACAAGGAGAGCGATGATGAGGACATCCGCCGCTCCCCCCAAACACACTGGTCAGACAGACCAACCCCATGACAGATAGTATCTAGAGAAGAGGGCGAGGCCTTCGCATGGCCTTTTTGTCACTTACTGGCCTGCTGGATCAAAAGGAAGGGCACCAGTATGATCGTCCTTGGCCAGAGGAGGGATCCTTCGAACCCAAAGACATGGCCATTGTGGAGGACTGCATCCGGCTTGGAAGAGGAGATCCGAAATGTAACTACCCCTACATGCAGGAGTGAATAAGACAATGGGAGTGCTACGTATGGGAACTGACAGAGCTGCCCCAGGCTAGGATTTGTCCACTACTGCAGAAAGGTGCAGCAGGAACCATCTAAGTGCCCTGGGCACAGATGAACAAAGAAGGGCTCAGGAATAAACTGCCCCCATTGACGGACGGGTCAGGAAAATGGATCTTTGAAAAGAACACTGATGGAGCAGGGGTTTTGAGAAAATAAAACCTGCTCGGATTGATTCCTCTGTAACATTTACTAACCGTGTGCAGTGAAACTAACATGCAAAAACACGAAAACACGGGGAAATGCTTATGCACATGCGTACACTAATTTGTGCACTAATGCATGAAAAACTAGGCCGCATTCACGTTATGCTTGAAATTTAAAATAATAATAATGCTGCTCTCCGTGCGTTAATGCTTTAACCCCTTCGCTGCTAGGCCTTTTCCCCCCCTGTGCTAAGCCTTTTTTTGGCTATTTGGGATAGTTCGCGCTTAGGCCCCTGTAACTTTTTGACCACATAAGGTATCCACGTCAAATTTGCGTCCTTTTCTTCCAACATCATGGGGATTCTAAAGGTACCCAGGGTTTGTGGATTTCCCTGGAGGGGAAACAGAAATTAGCCAAAATACAGCTACATTTTTTTTTGGGGGGGGAAATGGGAAAACAGTGCTGCAAATAAAAGCATCTGGGTTTTTCCCTACAAATGGTATCAAAAAAGGGTTTGTGGGACTGAAATCACCATTTTCCCAGCTTTTAGGGAAGGACAGACTCTTGTCAGAAAACCAACATTTTTTACACAGTTTTGGCATTTTTCTGGGACATAGCCCATTTTTGCTATTTTTTGTGCTTTCAACCTCCTTCCAGTTAATGGAAGACATGGGTATGAAAGCAATAATGGATCCTGAAAAGCTATATATTTTTAAAAAGTAGACACAATTTTGAATTCAGCAAGGGGTCATTTGTGTAGATCCTTCAAGGTTTCTTTATGAAAACTAACAGTTAAATATAGGAAAAATTGAAAATTAGTTGAGAAAAACAGCCTTTTGTGTCAACGTTTTCACCTGTAACTTCTTCTAATTATGACAACTCTTTAAAAGCAATATACCGTTAGATCCGCTGGACCTTACTGGTTGTGGGGATATATAGGACTTGTAGGTTCACCAAGAATCTGATGAACCCAGAGCCAAAAACTGAGCAGCGACTTGCAATGGTTTTCTATTATGTACCGAGTATATAGCAATTATTCTGGGAAAATGTATACATGGAAAAATCGGTATGAAAGACACCCATGTATTACTGAAATGGGAACAAAATATAGAGTTTAGAAACAGTAGATATTTGCACATTTCCGAAATTGGGAATACTCATACTAGCATGAGATTTACCGATCATTTTTCAAAATTACTTCTTTTTTACACATTGTCTTTCATTTGGAAGGCAGAAATGCATCAAAAGTCAATAGGTAATAACAGTTGCTTTACAAATCTAAATTACTCTAAGTCTCCCGATAAAAACGGTACCTCACTTGCGTGGGTAGGCCTAGTGCCCGCGACATGAAACGGCGCAAAACGCAACGTGGACACACCACAATTTCACAGTGAAAAATGACCCTTTTTTGGCAAAGTGCCTAGCTGTAGTTTTTTAACCCTATCTCTGCCGGCACCTAGGGAAACCAAGCAAACCTATACATTTTTTAAACCTAGACATCCAGGGGAATCCAGTATGGGGTGACTTGACTGGCTCCCACCAGGTGCTGTTACCCAGAATCCCTTGCAAACCTAAAAAAGTGTCCAAAAAAACACATTTTTCTCACATTTCTGTGGTGGAAAGTTCTGGAATCTACGTGGATCCACAAATTTCCACCCACCCCGCGTTTCCCAAAGTCTTCCAAGAAAAATGGTACCTCACTTGCATGGGTAGGCCTAGTGCCTGAGACAGGAAACGGCGCAAAACCCAATGTGGACACACCACAATTTCACAGTGAAAAATGACCCTTTTTTGGCAAAGTGCCTAGCTGTAGTTTTTGAACCTTAGCTCTGCCGGCACCTAGGGAAACTTAGCAAACCTATACATTTTTGAAAACTAGACACCCAAGGGAATCCAGGATGGGGTGACTTGACTGGCTCCCACCAGGTTCTGTTACCCAGAATCCCTTGCAAACCTAAAACAATTTCTAAAAAAACACATTTTGCTCACATTTCTGTGGTGGAAAGTTCTGGAATCTGCGTGGATCCACAAATTTCCACCCACCCCGCGTTCCCCAAAGTCTTCCGAGAAAAATGGTACCTCACTTGCGTGGGTAGGCCTAGCGCCCGCGACATGAAACGGCGCAAAACGCAACGTGGACACACCACAATTTCACAGTGAAAAATGACCCTTTTTTGGCAAAGTGCCTAGCTGTAGTTTTTTAACCCTAGCTCAGCCGGCACCTATGGAAAGCTAGCAAACCTATACATTTTTGAAAACTAGACACCCAGGGGAATTCAGGAAGTGGTGACTTGACTGGCTCCCATCAGGTTCTGTAACCCAGTATCCCTTGCAAACCTAAAAAAGTGTCAAAAAACCCACATTTTCCTCACATTTCTGTGGTGGAAAGTTCTGGAATCTATGTGGATCCACAAATTTCCACCCACCCCGCGTTCCCCAAAGGCTTCTGAGAAAAATTGTACCTCACTTGCGTGGGCAGGCCTAGTGCCCGCGACAGGAAACGGCGCAAAATGCAACGTGGACACACAACAATTTCACAGTGAAAAATGACCCTTTTTTGGCAAAGTGCCTAGCTGTAGTTTTTTAACCCTATCTCTGCCGGCACCTAGGGAAACCAAGCAAACCTATACATTTTTGAAACCTAGACACCCAGGGGGAACCCAGGATGGGGTGACTTGACTGGCTCCCACCAGGTTCTGTTACCCAGAATCCCTTGCAAGCCTAAAAAAGTGTCAAAAAAACCACATTTTCCTCACATTTCTGTGGTGGAAAGTTCTGGAATCTACGTGGATCCACAAATTTCCACCCACCCCGCATTTCCCAAAGTCTTCCGAGAAAAATGGTACCTCACTTGCATGGGTAGGCCTAGTGCCTGCGACAGGAAACGGCGCAAAACGCAACGTGGACACACCACAATTTCACAGTGAAAAATGACCCTTTTTTGGCAAAGTGCCTAGCTGTAGTTTTTTAACCCTAGCTCTGCCGGCACCTAGGGAAACCTAGCAAACCTATACATTTTTGAAAACTAGACACCCAAGGGAATCCAGGATGGGGTGACTTGACTGGCTCCCACCAGGTTCTGTTACCCAGAATCCCTTGCAAACCTAAAAGAATTTCTAAAAAAACACATTTTCCTCACATTTCTGTGGTGGAAAGTTCTGGAATCTGCATGGATCCACAAATTTCTACCCACCCCGCGTTCCCCAAAGTCTTCCAAGAAAAATGGTACCTCACTTGCGTGGGTAGGCCTAGTGCCCGCGACATGAAACGGCGCAAAACGCAACGTGGACACACCACAATTTCACAGTGAAAAATGACCCTTTTTTGGCAAAGTGCCTAGCTGTCGTTTTTGAACCCTAGCTCAGCCGGCACCTAGGGAAAGCTAGCAAACCTATACATTTTTGAAAACTAGACACCCAGGGGAATCCAGGATGGGGTGACTTGACTGGCTCCCACCAGGTTCTGTAACCCAGAATCCCTTGCAAACCTAAAAAAGTGTCAAAAAACCCACATTTTCCTCACATTTCTGTGGTGGAAAGTTCTGGAATCTACGTAGATCCACAAATTTCCAACCACCCCGCGTTCCCCAAAGTCTTCCGAGAAAAATGGTACCTCAGTTGCGTGGGTAGGCCTAGTGCCCGTGACAGGAAACGGCGCAAAACGCAACGTGGACACACCACAATTTCACAGTGAAAAATGACCCTTTTTTGGCAAAGTGCCTAGCTGTAGTTTTTGAACCCTAGCTCTGCCGGCACCTAGGGAAACCTAGCAAACCTATACATTTTTGAAAACTAAACACCCGGGGGATTCCAGGGAGGTATGGCTGGCGTGGATCCCCCAATGTTTCCTTACCCAGAATCCCCTGCAAAACTCAAATTTAGCTGAAAAAAATCACTTTTTTCACACATTTTTGTGTGGGAAAGTTGTGGCATCACCGTGCTGACACAAATTTCCTACCACCCAGCATTCCCCCGGGTCTCCTGATAAATATGGTGCCTCACTCATGTGGGAGGCCCAAGTACAAGCGGCAGACAAGGGCCCAAAACATATTAAGGCGACATCAAAATTGCCTATCTCAAAACGACCTGGTTTCGCCAGGGGGGTCACCTGGGTTTTTGGCCCCGTGCTCGGCAGCCATCTAGGGAAACTTACCAAACCCACACATTTCTGAAAACTAGACAGCTGGGGGATTCCAGGGAAGTATGACTTGCGTGGATCCCCCAACGTTTCCTTACCCAGAATCCCCTGCAAACCTCAAATTTAGCTGAAAAAATCACTTTTTCCACACATTTTTGTGTGGGAAAGTTGTGGCATCACCGGGCTGACACAAATTTCCTACCACCCAGCGTTCCCCCAGGTCTCCCGATTAAAATGGTGCCTCACTCGTGTGGGAGGCCCAAGTACCTGCGAAAGGCAAGGGCCCAAAACGTATTGAGGCGACATCAAAATTGCCTATCTCAAAACGACCTGGTTTTGCAAGGGGGGTCACCTGGGTTTTTGGCCCCGTGCTCGGCGGCCATCTAGGGAAACCTACCAAACCCACACATTTCTGAAAACTAGACACCCGGGGGATTCCAGGGAGGTATGGCTTGCGTGGATCCCCCAAAGTTTCCTTACCCAGAATCCCCTGCAAACCTCAAATTTAGCTGAAAAAATCACTTTTTCCACACATTTTTGTGTGGGAAAGTTGTGGCATCACCGGGCTGACACAAATTTCCTACCACCCAGCATCCCCCCGGGTCTCCCGATAAAAATGGTGCCTCCCTCATGTGGGAGGCCCAAGTACCTGCGACAGGCAAGGGCCCAAAACGTATTGAGGCGACATCAAAATTGCCTATCTCAAAACGACCTTGTTTCGCAAGGGGGGTCACCTGTGTTTTTGGCCCTGTGCTCGGCGGCCATCTAGGGAAACCTACCAAACCCACACATTTCTGAAAACTAGACACCCAGGGGATTCCAGGGAGGTATGGCTTGCGTGGAACCCGCCAACGTTTCTTTACCCAGAATCCCCTGCAAACCTCAATTTTAGCTGAAAAAAATCACTTTTTTCACACATTTCTGTGTGGGAAAGTTGTGGCATCACCGGGCTGACACAAATTTCCTACCACCCAGCATTCCCCCAGGTCTCCCGATAAAAATGGTGCCTCACTCGTGTGGGAGGCCCAAGTACAAGCGGCAGACAAGGGCCCAAAACATATTAAGGCGACATCAAAATTGCCTATCTCAAAACGACCTGGTTTTGCCAGGGGGGTCACCTGGGTTTTTGGCCCCATGCTCGGCAGCCATCTAGGGAAACTTACCAAACCCACACATTTCTGAAACCTAGACAGCTGGGGGATTCCAGGGAAGTATGACTTGCGTGGATCCCCCAAAGTTTCCTTACCCAGAATCCCCTGCAAACCTCAAATTTAGCTGAAAAAATCACTTTTTTCACACATTTTTGTGTGGCAAAGTTGTGGCATCACCGGGCTGACACAAATTTCCAACCACCCAGCGTTCCCCCGGGTCTCCCGATTAAAATGGTGCCTCACTCGTGTGGGAGGCCCAAGTACCTGCGAAAGGCAATGGCCCAAAACGTATTGAGGCGACATCTAAATTGCCTTTCTCAAAACGACCTGGTTTCGCCAGGGGGGTCACTTGGGTTTTTGGCCCCGTGCTCGGCAGCCATCTAGAAAAACCTACCAAACCTACACATTTCTCAAAAACTAGACACCCAGGGGATTCCAGGGAGGTTTGGCTTGCGTGGATCCCCCAACGTTTCCTTACCCAGAATCCCCTGCAAACCTCAAATTTAGCTGAAAAAATCACTTTTTCCGCATATTTTTGTGTGGGAAAGTTGTGGCATCACCGTGCTGACACAAATTTCCTACCACCCAGCATTCCCCCGGGTCTCCTGATAAATATGGTGCCTCACTCGTGTGGGAGGCCCAAGTACAAGCGGCAGACAAGGGCCCAAAACGTATTGAGGCGACATCAAAATTGCCTATCTCAAAACGACCTGGTTTTGCAAGGGGGGTCACCTGGGTTTTTGGCCCCGTGCTCGGCGGCCATCTAGGGAAACCTACCAAACCCACACATTTCTGTAAACTAGACACCCGGGGGATTCCAGGGAGGTATGGCTTGCGTGGATCCCCCAAAGTTTCCTTACCCAGAATCCCCTGCAAACCTCAAATTTAGCTGAAAAAATCACTTTTTCCACACATTTTTGTGTGGGAAAGTTGTGGCATCACCGGGCTGACACAAATTTCCTACCACCCAGCATCCCCCCGGGTCTCCCGATAAAAATGGTGCCTCCCTCATGTGGGAGGCCCAAGTACCTGCGACAGGCAAGGGCCCAAAACGTATTGAGGCGACATCAAAATTGCCTATCTCAAAACGACCTTGTTTCGCAAGGGGGGTCACCTGTGTTTTTGACACTGTGCTCGGCGGCCATCTAGGGAAACCTACCAAACCCACACATTTCTGAAAACTAGACACCCAGGGGATTCTAGGGAGGTATGGCTTGCGTGGAACCCGCCAACGTTTCTTTACCCAGAATCCCCTGCAAACCTCAATTTTAGCTGAAAAAATCACTTTTTTCACACATTTCTGTGTGGGAAAGTTGTGGCATCACCGGGCTGACACAAATTTCCTACCACCCAGCGTTCCCCCAGGTCTCCCGATAAAAATGGTGCCTCACTCATGTGGGAGGCCCAAGTACCCGCGACAGGCAAGGGCCCAAAACGTATTGAGGCAACATCAAAATTGCCTATCTCAAAACGACCTGGTTTCGCAAGGGGGGTCACCTGGGTTTTTGGCCCCGTGCTCAGCGGCCATCTAGGGAAACCTACCAAACCCACACATTTCTGAAAGCTAGACACCCGGGGGATTCCAGGGAGGTATGGCTTGCGTGGATCCCCCAACGTTTCCTTACCCAGAATCCCCTGCAAACCTCAATTTTAGCTGGAAAAATCACTTTTTTCACACATTTTTGTGTGGGAAAGTTGTGGCATCACCAGGCTGACACAAATTTCCTACCACCCAGCATTCCCCCGGGTCTCCTGATAAATATGGTGCCTCACTCGTGTGGGAGGCCCAAGTACACACGGCAGACAAGGGCCCAAAACGTATTAAGGCGACATCAAAATTGCCTATCTCAAAATGACCTGGTTTCGCCAGGGGTGTCACCTGGGTTTTTGGCCCTGTGCTCGGCGGCCATCTAGGGAAACCTACCAAACCCACACATTTCTGAAAACTAGGCACCTGGAGGATTCCAGGGAGGTATGGCTTGCGTGGATCCCCCAACGTTTCCTTACCCAGAATCCCCTGCAAACCTCAAATTTAGCTGAAAAAATCACTTTTTCCACACATTTTTGTGTGGGAAAGTTGTGGCATCACCGGGCTGACACAAATTTCCTACCACCCAGCGTTCCCCCAGGTCTCCCGATTAAAATGGTGCCTCACTCGTGTGGGAGGCCCAAGTACCCGCGAAAGGCAAGGGCCCAAAACGTATTGAGGCAACATCAAAATTGCCTATCTCAAAACTACCTGGTTTCGCCAGGGGGGTCACCTGGGTTTTTGGCCCCGTGCTCGGCGGCCATCTAGGGAAACCTACCAAACCTACACATTTCTCACAAACTAGACACCCAGGGGATTCCAGGGAGGTATGGCTTGCGTGGATCCCCCAACGTTTCCTTACCCAGAATCCCCTGCAAACCTCAAATTTAGCTGAAAAAATCACTTTTTCCGCATATTTTTGTGTGGGAAAGTTGTGGCATCACCGGGCTGACACAAATTTCCTACCACCCAGCGTTACCCCGGGTCTCCCGATAAAAATGGTGCCTCACTCGTGTTGGAGGCCCAAGTACCCGCGACAGGCAAGGGCCCAAAACGTGTTGAGGCGAAATCAAAATTGCCTATCTCAAAACGACCTGGTTTTGCAAGGGGGGTCACTTGGGTTTTTGGCCCCGTGCTCGGCGGCCATCTAGGGAAACCTACCAAACCCACACATTTCTGAAAACTAGACACCCGGGGGATTCCAGGGAGGTATGGCTTGCGTGGATCCCCCAACGTTTCCTTACCCAGAATCCCCTGCAAACCTCAAATTTAGCTGAAAAAATCATTTTTTCCACACATTTTTGTGTGGGAAAGTTGTGGCATCCCGGGCTGACACAAATTTCCTACACCCAGCGTTCCCCCGGGTCTCCTGATAAAAATGGTGCCTCACTCGTGTGGGAGGCCCAAGTACCTGCGACAGGTAAGGGCCCAAAACGTATTGAGGCGACATCAAAATTGCCTATCTCAAAACGACCTGGTTTCGCAAGGGGGGTCACCTTAGTTTTTGGCCCCGTGCTCGGCGGCCATCTAGGGAAACCTACCAAGCCCACACATTTCTGAAAACTAGACACCCAGGGGATTCCAGGGAGGTATGGCTTGCGTTGAACCCGCCAACGTTTCTTTACCCAGAATCCCCTGCAAACCTCAATTTTAGCTGAAAAAATCACTTTTTTCACACATTTCTGTGTGGGAAAGTTGTGGCATCACTGGGCTGACACAAATTTCCTACCACCCAGCGTTCCCCCGGGTCTCCCGATAAAAATGGTGCCTCACTCGTGTGGGAGGCCCAAGTGCCCGCGACAGGCAAGGGCCCAAAACGTATTGAGGCGACATCAAAATTGCCTATCTCAAAACGACCTGGTTTTGCAAGGGGGGTCACCTGGGTTTCTGGCCCCGTGCTCGGCGGCCATCCAGGGAAACCTACCAAACCCACACATTTCTGAAAGCTAGACACCCGGGGGATTCCAGGGAGGTATGGCTTGCGTGGATCCCCAACGTTTCCTTACCCAGAATCCCCTGCAAACCTCAATTTTAGCTGAAAAAATCACTTTTTTCACACATTTTTGTGTGGGAAAGTTGTGGCATCACCGGGCTGACACAAATTTCCTACCACCCAGTGTTCCCCCAGGTCTCTCAATAAAAATGGTGCCTCACTCGTGTGGGAGGCCCAAGTACCCCTGAGGTGTCTAGTTTTCAGAAATGTGTGAGTTTGGTAGGTTTCCCTAGATGGCTGCCGAGCCCGGGGCCAAAATCTCATGGGACCCCCCTTTAAAACCAGGTTGGTTTGTGATAGGTAATTTTGATGTCGCCTCACTAGGTTTTGGGCCCTTGCCTGTCGCGGGTACTTGACCCACCCACGTGAGTGAGGTACCATTTTTATCGGGAGACCTGGGGGAATGCTGTGTAGAAGGAAATTTGTGGATCCGCGCAGATTCCAGAACTTTCCCACAACAGAATTGTGAGGAAAATGTGTTTTTTTTAATAAAGTTTGAGGTTTGCAAGGGATTCTGGGTAGCAGAACCTGGTGAGAGCCAGACAAGTCACCACATCCTGGATTCCCCTTGGTGTCTAGTATTAAAAAAATGTACAGGTTTGCTAGGTTTCCCTATGTGCCAGCTGCGCTAGGGCCCAAAATCCACAGGTAGGCACATTGCTAAAAGAAAGTCGGAGCCTAGTGGGCTTTCTGCCGACCTGGGGGGGAATCAGGGGAGGGGGGTTCACCCCGATATGCCCCCAAGGGGGGCAGAAAGACTGTGGCTATTTTTTGTGGGGGTGGGGGCATTGGTATGACCATTTTGGGCAGCCCCCACCCCCACACATAATAAAAGCCTGCGTAATCGCTGGCGCCTAGTGGGCTTTCTGCCCCCCCAGGGGGCAGATCAGGGGCCGCTGCCCGCATCTGCCCTCCTGAGGGGCATAAATACTGGAATTTCTTTGGGGGAGGGGTGGGGGTATTGTCATGCCCATTTTGGGCAGCCCCTACCCCTACACGAATAAAACAAAAAAATCCTTGGTTTTTATTGGGTTTTCTGCCCCCCTGGGGGGGCCAAATTGGGGGCTACAGCTCCCATCTGCCTCCCGGGGGGGCAGAAAGACTGTCATTTTTATGGGGGGGGATGGGGCATTGGCGTTTAGTGGGCTTTCTGCCCCCCGGGGGGGGAGATTGGGGGCTACTGCCCCAATCTGCCCCCCCAGGGGGGGCAGAAAGGCTGTAATGGTGGTGGGGGAGCATGGACATGCCCGTTTTGGGCAGCCCCCACCCTTATTTTTATATCCTAAAAAAAATCCCTGGTGTCTAGTGGGCTTTTTGCCCCCCCGGGGGGGGCAGAAAGGCTGTAATGATTGCAGGGGGTGGGGGCATGGGCATGCCCGTTTTGGGCAGCCCCACCCTTATTTTTATATCCTAAAAAAATCCTTGGTGTCTAGTAGGCTTTTTGCCCCCCCGGGGGGGCAGATTGGGGGCTACTGCCCGAAAGGCTGTAATGATTGCGGGAGAGTGGGGGCATGGGCATGCCTGTTTTGGGCAGCCCCCACCCTTATCTTTATATCCTACAAAAAATCCCTGGTGTCTAGTGGGCTTTTTGCCCCCCCCGGGGGGGCAAAAAGACTAAATTGTGCCAAATTGAATTGGGGTGAGCAAAGGCCCTTGCCCAAGGGGCCGCTCCCCCCTCCCTGGTGTCTAGTGGGTGGATCCCTGCTTGGGGTTCCAACGATACCTCTCCCGTCTTTCTACGTGTTCAGGGGGCTGAGATAGCCCCCTGAGCACGTAGAAAGTGAAACTGAAATGAGCCTAAAGGCTCATTTTAGTTTCGGTTTCAGTGAAATGAAGTCAGCGCGATGTGCGCGCTGATCTTCATTTCACTGAAACAGGGGGGGGCCTCGGGAGCTGGGGAAGCTCTTCCCCAGCTCCTGAGGCTTTGGGGGAGATAAAGAAATCCCTCTGAGTCTGCAGCAGAGGGATTTCGTGCCCCTGTGCTCATGACGGAATGGTTCCGTCATGAGCACAGGAGCACCGATGCTCATGATGGAACCATTCCGTCATGAGCATCGAAGGGGTTAATAGACGAATAACGTGGGATAGTGCTAATGGTGGGTGGTAAAACAGTGAGAATTATAATTCATGAAACTAATAATGTCTGTGTTTTATTCATCGTAGTGAAACTTGCATGGGCTTACATCGTTGCATGACGAGTTAAGAGTTAATGAGAAGAAGAATCAAATAAAAGCTGAAAATCAGGCTCTGAGAGAGAAATGAAGAAGGCAATGTTGACAACCTTCGAAATCCATTGTTTGTCTGCCAAGTAACGGAAGGATGGCCGTGAGATCATGAGCAAAATTGTACAAACCTCTTCAGCGGAAACTGCAGAAGGTGGACAATAAAATGTAGAGTTTTTGATACATGTTACAAATCGAAGGAAGCTGTATTCATGAAACGTGGATTGCGTACTTGTTAAAAAAAATAAAACAAAGAGTGCTGTGAAACCATGGACATGACTATGGTGGTGTGATAGAACACCCCCTAAATTGACCAATGAGAGACTAAGATTCTGAAAATGTTGCTACAATGGTGGGATGGACATGTAGCTTTTTGGAGTATAACTGGGCTGTCTGGGAGGTGTTAGGTTAGGCTGTTTAGCTGAGGGCTCGTTAGCTCGTGGGAATGCCTCTTTGGAGAAGCTAGAGAAGGGAGATCGTCGCTGTCCGTCGGTTTGCTGTATGCAGATAGAGGCCTACCTGTTTCCCTTTTCCTGTCCTACTCTTTGTTCCCTGAATCTTTTCCCGGGGAACCCCCATCTATTCCCATTGCCAGGGGGTAGATTTTCCACTAAATATTTAGGTTAGTATTGCTAAAACCTGTATTTGCATATTTATTTGCATAGGTATTTTTGTCTCTGAAACTTATGTCTCTTCATCTATCCACTCCTTCATTGCATTTCTGTTCTTTGTGATTCGAGTTTGATATCATTTTACTTTGACAAATGTTCTCTCTGTGTGATTTATTCTTTGTTTGCCTTGTAAATCTGTACATGATGAGCATTTACCTTCACATTATTTGCGATAAATCCTATTAACACTATTCTGAGTTTGTGCTTATTTAGTAGAATAAATCGATAGTTAGTTTCTAATTATTATCATCAACTCTTCAACTAATGGTCCATCGACCAGAGGAAAGAGAGTTTGATTACAGGTTTCAATTTCAATTATATATCTAGTGTGTTAGGATGAGCCTGTAGTTTGTGAACAACTGATTTAACGTTTTTAAACTTGAAACAGCGCAACAGGGATTTATGTGTTGGGTGTATGAGTATGGGCCAGTGATTGTGTTTTATCGATTATCGATCCCTGATTGGCGCTGGATCAACACCACTGGTATAAACTTAGCTCTAGGTGACATTAAAAGTCTTCTAGGCAGCCTTATTGGCAAGTAGACTGACACTGTGTTCTCCCGAGCCTGCATCCCTACAGTCACACTTATCAACAGCGAGCATGACGGGCTGCATTTAACTCATTCAGACATCAGATCTGGATGGTTCTAATGGAGATATTCCCTGACTGCCCAGATGTAGGAGGACAGATGGCAGAGAACATGAAGCCTGAGGAGACCATGATTGAATTGCTAGACAGGATCAGAGAATGATTGGGGCAGGAGACAGGACAGCCTGGACCGCCACCAGTCCCCAGGTTGCATTCTTCTACAACATCCTCTAGAGGGGACTACCCACTGAGATCCACAATGAATTAGATAGTGTAGTAGGGCTAAACACCAAACCTTGCTGGGAAATTTAGGCCCACATACTACACTATTATCGGAAGAGACAGGAGAAGGACATAGAAGCAGGTGCAGGCCCAGAGAGAAACCGCTAAACTGGTCCAACATAAGCTTAAAAAGACCACCCTTGAGGGGGCTGCTGTAACTGTGTCTCAAGGGGAGCTCCACTTATGGACCCCAGAGGGTATCCACCCAGTCCTAGTGGCCGAGGTCAGGGAGGCTGGGTCCAAACCAGCCTCGTAGAATGCCACTACTGTCACAGAATGTGCCACATGGCTAACCAGTACCTTCTAAAAATGTACCACCATCAGAATGGGATAGTACCAGGACAGCACCCACAGAGTATCCACCCCCAAAACAAAGCTCCGTCCAAGGCACATGCATCACACAATCAGCTTCAAGGAAATCGGGCTGCTGCTGCCCCACCGGGTGGTTGGGAAAGCACAGGGCAATCGCTGCAACAAACAGGATGTTCAGTCCAGCAGGGACTAGTCCCACAGCCACAGCAATGGGGGTGACTGTCTGGGGTGGCAATGCTATAGCACAATGACAAGATACAACCACAATATAAGTCCAAAACCATCCCTGCAATGACCTATTCCCTTCATACCACTTCCAATCACATTTCCTTACCTGCATTCACAGCCAGCATTCAGGATGGCTATGCTATGTTGACCGGAGTTCACGCTAGAGTTCGCCATATGGCTAACTGCAGGTGCCCGGGTCCCCCACTGTTGTTGATCCCCCGGGGAGGGGTTGGCTCCCCACACCCCCAGGTGAAAACAGTGTAATAGGGAGCAGTGCAGACCCCCAGCTGGTGCATAAGAACAGGCACCCAGGACCACACACCCAAGTCCAACTTTTGGGCGGGCTGCATAAGTCTCACCTACCTCAGGGTTTACTACCAAAATAGAGGCCCTTCTTTAGTTCCAAAATGAGATGAATGCTCCGGCATAGGCATCAGGACTGCGTTCCTCAACACGCAAAAGGCAGCGATGGCCAAGATGGCAGCAATATCCTCAGAACGCCAAAGAAATCAAGTTCACATGACACCAGCCCATAGGAAAACCCGAGTTAATTTGCATCACCTCCATCAGGCCAAGCATATAAAGTCCCCACGAGACCCCTGATTCTTGCCATAAACCACTGCAAACTGACACAGTTCCAGCCATTTCCCTGCAGGCTCCATGAGGGTCCACACACGACCTTCCAACCACTTCCAGTATCCTTAAAAATTAGCAAACGCCCAAAAGCACAGGTAACCTTCCACCAGGACCGGCACAAACCAGCCTAAAAACAGTCCAAAGATTTTCGACCCTTCCAGAAGAAGGGAGTAACCCAATTACTCAGCCTAATTAGAGAAAAACCTCTTTCCATGCCACGTTCAGAAACCCAAGAGACGCGCACGTGTCAACAGAACTTTTAGTCTAAAATTCAAACATCCACTTCCCCTTACAATCCTCAAAAGGATAACCCCACTTCATTCAAAACGTCACACCTTTAAACAGAGCAGCCCACAGGAAAAAAGAACTTTCCCAACCGTAGCTAGGAGAGGGGGAAACCCAAAATACTAGCATCTCTTAAAACAGTTTAAAACTCATCATCCTCCTAAAATCTTAGCACTTCTTTTTCAGTACCACAATCAGAAAAAAATGTGTTCACAATTAAACCATTGAGCACATCGGTAAAATGAATACACAGGTATTTTCTAGACAACTGCCTACCAATGTGTTTTTTCCAAGCTAACCTACAAACGCAGCTCTTATCCTACAGGTCTGTGATTGAGCTGAAAGTGCACCAACACTGCCGCGGCCCAACGTTCCTTCGACCAAAGCTTTCAAAGGGACTTTCTTTTACAAGGCCAATTGCTAAAGTAACACCGAATACAAATTAACTTTTGCAAAAAACCCTTTGAGAGACATTTTTTGCACTGCACCAAGACAAGACACCTCTGGGCACCCAGAAGACAGACAGCTTACCCAAAGATGACTCTGCAGCCTTCAAATGCTTTTTTAAGTTATGTATTTTTGTATTTCTTTACACGCTCTATTTAGCCGGGGTGCTCTTGAACCCCTCCGGAGCTAGACGTATGCCTAATCTTGTAACCTCTACTTCTACATTCTTGCAAACCATGTACAGAGACCTCCCTCACCTCACAAACACATTAACTATACCAAATGCTAGTATTCCTCACGCAGTACACAGCACACTCCTACACTACAAACTACGGACAGGTCATTTTATATATGTTCACTGATACCCCACACCGTAGGCGCAGACAGGCTCTACCTATTCCAAGAGATACCCCCTGAAAATGCCTCGTCCATCTGTACCTATTTAGGATCAGGGCGAAGATCCAACCCAATAGAGTAGAACCCCGTATGAGACTAGTAAACGTCACCCGGTATGAGACCAACCCCACTGCACTGTATCTCTTCACCAAGCCTAGCAACATCCAATCTGTGGTAAACAGGATGTGCAGAAGGGGCACAACAGGAGAGGACACTGTTTGGCTCCGGGACTTTGTAGAAAAGAGGTTCCTCGAGGTAGCAAGACAACTAAACCAGTGCACAAATACGTCTATTCCCTCATCCATCTGTGTTCCCAGGGTGGCCCTTAATATCTTTGTGGTCACCTTCTTTAATGACAAGTGGACCCCGGACATGGAATTCCAATGCAGGTTATCCCATCTTGATCACATGGTGGAAATTAGTCCCAAGGGAGGGGGTCCAACGTTAGCATAGACATTCCACGACAGAAAATCTGGGATAGCGAAATTAATAGGTACACATGTTTGGAAGGGAAGGGGCAACCCCTAATTGTGTGGAAACTTACACTGTACTGTTAATGTTTCAGAGCCATACCGTTGGCCAATAATGAGAACTATGGCGTAATACTCCACATACCGGACCTGCAAGGGGCACCTCCACGTTGATGGATTTCTACTGACAATGCGGTGACCTTGCCTGCACACCCAGCTCGTCCCCAGATGGTGGGGCCTCTGCACCCTCGTGACCATACACACCCCAATCCTGGTCATCCTTGAAGAAGATTTGTCTGAGTTGTCTCAATATCCGCTACAGAAGAAAACAACTCTGTTGCACTAGGCTTGAAGGAGCTGCTGATTATTTTGGCTGGACTCAGTACAAGGACATTCCAGAAGAATTTAGACTGTTCATAGAGACTCAAGTGAACACTGGAGGGTCAATACCCTTCTTCATCATGCAAACAAAGGCAAACACCCGCTGGTTGCACATAACCAGGTGGGATATGATGAAGATGATTAATAACACTGAGCCCGGCCTAAATGCTATCACGGAAGAACTGAGAGCCATCGCCTCATGGTGATGCAACATTGGTATGTGTTGGACTTGATGACAGCGATGGAGGGTGGGATGTGTGCCAAGATTGGTGCTTCCTGTTGTACTTTTATTTCCAGAAATGATATGGACAATGGGACATTAGCTCATGCCATCCAAGAACTGCATCGTCTGCAAGCTGACATGAAGAAGGAGGAAGGTGCTGGTTGCATAGCATCTTTTCGGGAATCCCCCTATGGGTGTCCAACCTATTCACGTCACTAATGCCAGTTTTCATTGTTGTTCTTCTGTTATGTGGTTTCCTGCTGTAAAAGCGCAGTCCTCAAATTAGGTAGCATGCACACAGCTAGGGAAAAAGTAACAGACACTAAAGACACACACAGTCTTTCAAATAATATAATTGTCATGGCATATGAGGAGGCTAGAGTAGTTGAAGAATCAACTAGAGTGGGAGTGTTAGAATGGGTAAATACGATGTCAATGAATACCATGATATGTGCAGGCCCGACACTGGCAATACTAATAAATGCAATGTCAACGAATGCCATAGCCTGTGTCTGCATAACAATGTCAATACCCATAAATGTGATGTCAATGTATGCCATAATCTATGCCCACACAGCAGTGTCGATACCAGCAGTAACAATGTGTATGTACGCCATAATCCATGCACGGATGACAATGTTGTTACCAGTCGAAACAATGTTGATGTACGCTATGACTTAGGCAAGCATAACTGTGTCAATATTAGTAAAGACAATGCTGATGTTTGCTATGACAACTGTACGGACAATGTTGAAAATGTAGATAAAAATTATACCAGTGACCCAACATAATATTTTCATAAGTTCCATCGAACTTGTATCCTTTGCTGTTGGATTTAGCCAAGGTGACCTCCCCATCAACCCTGAATCAGAGATACATCATATACATGGTCCTGCAACCCACGCCTATCGAATGACAGGTCACGGATGGGGTCTCACTTAGCCCAAAGATAAACGCGTACCCAGGGAATACCCTGATCGATCGCACAGATAGATAGTTGAACCACAAACAGGTCCAAGGAAATTGGCCCCAATAAAACACGTTAGGCCAAAGGCTTGCATTTTCCAAAAATACCACAAAGGTAGGTACCACATGTGGATATAAACACTCAACCAACCAGAACACAACATGCACACCACATGTAGTGATCACACGCTCCTCATGACAGACACCTGGAGACATACCCGCTGGCTCTTCCCGAGGTCGAGAGCCATCTGTGTCTATCAGATGCCGAACCTTGCTAAATTTATGACTGAGATGCTTTTCAGGAATGGAGAAATGACTTTATTGTACCTCACGAGATGTATATAATTTCAGTCAAAACTCTATACATGGAGAGACTTTTCTCAGACACATTCTGTTGAGACTCTCCAAACCACTGCGTTCAATTAAATTAAGTTTTTCCTGTTTTGCCAAACACCTCTCGTCTTTTCATTTCATTAAGGTAAATTCATATCTGAGCAACAGCCCAATTCCAAATAAAAGTGGAGGGAGCTGTGTGCCTCCAGCCCGAGCCTTCTTTGGCCCAGGGGACCCCATCCCCCAGGGCCAAATTCTAAGAGGATATGGGGCATGCAACCCCCTTCCCCAAGCCTAAATAGGCTCCAGGGACGCCCCTGGGCCATTTAATATTTTAAAAAAGGGGAGGGTCCCATGCAGCCCACCTCCCCGAGCCTATTTTGGCCCAGGGACCAGATCCTTTTGGGCATAAAAAGATAGGATATGCTTTCTTTTTATGTGCGGAGTTCTCTGCGCTGACTGCGGAGTCTCTGCAGTCATACACTTACTATTAACTCAGTGTTTGTGAATACCAAAAGAAACATAATCTTACATGAAAGTTTAAGTTTACCTTTGTGAATCAGGACCCCATATTAGGTAGTGGATTACATTTTTCTAAAAAACAATGGAACACTAAGAATGCTCTTGTGGGATGGGGGCCTGGGACTTGCTTTACCTGCACTTACCTGATATGCTGAGGGCATCGTACTACCAAGCCTCCATAATTATTATTCTGTGGTTCACTTACTATTTATAATAATAGTGTCAATAATAAATGAATGGGAGTATGCTGAGAATAGACAGATGGGTGATGGGGACCAGTGGATATTTGCCCATGATCTGTGTGCCCGCACCAAATACAAACCTACCTATTCAAATGAAGATAGTTGTTAGAATGTGGGGGGCAGAAACAAAGATGATGGGAAGGGACAAAATTCTTGTGTCACTGTCCTCTCAAGACGCTGACCCCATTATGCCTAAAGAAGGACCTGAGGAACCTAGTGAAACCGGAGAGCTTTGGACAGAGGATGGAATAAGAATTTCAACCCTGGGAGATGTGTGACACAAGCAAGAAATTAAGTACAAGAGGAGTGTGAGCTTTCAGAGATAGAATTATATAAATACATCCAACTTAGGCAGGCCCACTAAATTTACATCACTAACAGAGCTCAGATTCAAGAGGGCAACCAGTTGGACAGTAGAACACTGAGTGGAAGAATACAAAAAAAAGCAGTGTCAAGATGGTATAAAGCCTTGATCAACATCATCGAGATACATCCTTTAGGCTGAAAATTACTTGAGAGGCGGATATGGGAGAGATAGAGGGTACAGAATGGGAAGAGGTTATACGACATCCAGAAGGAGTGGCAGATATGGCTGGTCTTAGGTTGGTGCAGCATAAATAGTTCCACAGAATGAATCATACCAGACCATGAAATGTGCACATTTTGCATCCTTCAAAACAAGTGAAATTCTGTGGATTTCTAGGGTGTGAAATATTACACTCTTTGTACTGATAATTTTCTGCTAAAGTAGAAAATATGCAGCAGGAGATTCTTTGGAGCAGAAAATGTCCTACAAGAGACATTTTTTCCTTAAGACAGTCCTCTTGTATGTATTTGGGTGTGACCTATCAACACAAGGTGTTGGACTTGGCCCTTTTAGCAGGGTCATCCCTGAACTTTTTTGCCTTCCTCCTGTATTGTTTCTGACCTGTTTTTGTTGGTTTTAGGACTCTGGGCACTTTACTACTGCTGTTCAGTGCTCAAGTGCATATGCTCTCTGTATAAAGTGTTATGGTAATTAGTTGTCCATAATTGGCATGTTTGTCTTACTAGTAAAGTCCCTGGTAAAGTGCACTATGTGTGCCAGGGCTAGTAATACAAATGCTACTCGTGGGCCTGCAGCACTAATTTTGCCGCCCACATAAGTTGCCCCCAAAGAGAAAACTCAGGCCTGCCACTGCAGTGCCTGCGCGCAGTTTGCTCACTGCTATGTTGTCCTGACAAGTGACCCCACTTGCCAGGCCTAACCCTTCCCTTTCCATGCACATCAGACACCCCTATAGTAGGCCCAAGGTACCCCCCTGGGCAGGGTGCAGTGTCTGTGAAAGGTAGGACATGTACTGAGGTGTGTACCATGTCCTAACAGTGAAATACTCTCCATTACGTTTTTCACTGTTGCAAGGCCATAGGACAGAATGGGGAAGGCCGTGTAATATGTTTCCAGCCTATCTTCCCATAGGTTTAAGATGGAGAGGTGAAATTTAGTGTGCCTGAGCTCACAATTTAATAACACATCTTTTGGAGAAGGTGGTGTTTGAATTGTGTGTTTAGAAACCACGCTTTTAGAAGTGGCTGGTTTTTTGTTCTAACAATTCTGTGTGTCTCTGCCTGGTTGTGGATTGACTGTCTGGATTTGAATGTGATAGGATCTGGGAAATGTCTTGATCCAGTGGAGGAGTAGGTGAGACAGCCACGGTTGACCTGCATTTGGAGTGTAGGGGGTTGACCTGCATCTGGAGTGTAGGGGGGAGGAATAGCCCCTGGAGGTGAAGAGGCCTGGGCTGCTGCCATAAAACAAAGACTCCATCTCCTGCTGAGTGATTGAAGGTCCAGACCCCCACTATCAACGGAAGAAGGTGTCACTGGCAGGGAGACACCCAGCACTGGTTTGGACAGGGGTCAGTGCCCACTGAACACAAAGACTTTAAAGACATTTAGGGGTATAACTATGAGAGCTGAAACCCCTGGACTTTAGACTGATATCCAAATTGAAAAAGATTGAACCTACTTGGTGCTCAAGAGGAAGCTCTGCCAAAGAAGAACAGCTGAAGAGAAGGACTGCCATTGCTGTGTGTTCTGGGGCTGGCCTGCAGTTTGCTGGTTTGACTAAGGAGAGGGCAAGGGACTTTGCTGTGTGCTATGTCCCCCTGCTTGTGAGGACTTGCTGTGTGCTGTGTTCTGAAGTAGCGTGTCTCCAAGGGCCCGAGGAGAGCCTGGGGCGGGGTGCGGGCTCGGAGAGAAACGCTCTCGGCCTTTCCCATCTTTGCAGTGTGAGCCCCCGCTCAAGCCCATATCATGGCCCGTACTTGCCGAGGAGTGGCAGTACCGGGGCCGGAGTGTGGTGCTGCACTTTGTTTTCCATCATAACAGTGTTGGGGGCATATTTTGGCAGTAGCTGACCGCGAGTCAGTAAGAGTGGCATAGAGACCGTCCAGAGCACCGCGATCGGTGCCGGAGTACATTATTTTTGCATTACGAACTGCCTGATTGTTGCATTACGAATTGCATTATTTTTGCATTACGAACTGTCTGATTGTTGCATTACGAATTGCATTCTTTTTGCATTACGAACTGCCTGATTGTTGCATTACGAATTGCATTATTTTTGCATTACGAACTGCCTGATTGTTCCATTACGAATTGCAGTATTTTTACATTACGAAGTGCTGGATTCTTGCATTACGAACTGCATAGCATTGCATTAGGACTGCATTGGATCATCGAGAATTGCTGATTAATACTGCAAGAACCTACCAGTGTGTGCTGGCCTAATAACCGGCCAGGTGAAATATTACAAATACGCATATGTTGGATTTTTATTGTGTGGTCTCATCGTATATCTTTCTTTTATAAACATATAATTGTTTTTTTATGAAAACTCGTGTGGAGTCCATTTGTGGTGTCATCCCTGTGTCACTGAGAGCGTGGTTGCAAATACTTTACACATTTGCCTTGGAGCTAAGCCTGGCTGCTCGTGCCAAGCTACCAAGGGGGTGAGCAGGGGCTATCTGAGAAGGTGTCCGTCCTTTCCTGATGTAGAAGCAAGGGTCCCTAGTTGGACTAAGGTACCTACCTCAGCCAGCTAGAGACCCCCAGGTCTAACACAAGGTATCCCCCGTGTTCAACTGTCTTGTGCGATGCTACAAAATTAATAAAATTAAGTTTATATTATTTAGCATATTTTTTTCTGAAACTGTGCAGAAATGAACACTCAAATTAACTAAGCCTTTGCATTGTCCTTGCATTGTGCAGGGCGACACAGGGCAACACAAAAACTTAATTTAAATTTACAAAGCCACACAAGGGGAGATTTGAACCGCCTTGCATGACTTTGTCAGGAAATGAAACACAAATCAGCGGCTTGCACTGTGTTGTTTAAAGTTTAGTAGTTGTATCCGATTTACAGGTGGAGCATAGGCATTCCCATGCATCCACCCATGGCATCTGACACAATCCCAGATTTACTGAAATCAATAAACCCGGGATTGCAGCAAAATGGTGCGCCACCCCGACCCTGGCATAGCTGGAGAGAAATGCGTGCTTCTACTCATTACTTCCTTTGTCTACACATCACACTCAGAAAGAGAAAATAAGCTTCTTAGGATTGTTTTGTGCAGAAAGGTATCACTTCCTGCACAAAACAATCCTGCAATGTAACACAGACATCCTAGCACCATAATACAAAGGTGGCTGCGCTGGCACTAGGCAGCCTCAAATGTGCCAGCGGAGGTGGAGAGCTGAAGAGCATCTTCTCTTAGTAGATATCTTGCTCTTTAGCTCTCTCCTGTTCACGCAACGCAGCGCAGAAACTTTCCTTGCTGCCCTGCATTGTGTAAACGTTTAGTAAATATGCTCTGAAATTTCTAAAACTGCTAAATGAGGTAAGTATGCATTGGCACCCTAGACTACTACAAATTCCTAAAGCCCTTGTTTACAAAGTGAAAGTTGTCCCATGGGGACAGACTCTATTTGGAGGACGGGTCAATTATCTCCTTAGGGAATCGTGAGGTAGAGGGGAAAACATTTTTCACTCCACCCACCACCAGACCACCTACCAATTCATAAGGGGGTCACCAAATGTACTTCGTGAGTCGTAAAGACATATCTGACTCACAAAGTACCCTTTGCACATTGTGAGTATCTGTTTTCTTTCAGAGTCTTTGTTTTTGTAAGATTTCAGGCTTTGCAACTGCACAACAGTTCTGTACATGGGGCCCATAGATGCAAACACGCCCACAGGTGTGCATGGTAATCTTGTGTCCTACCTTTATAGTTTGTTCTCAGGCTATATAAACCAAAACCAATAACCCTTATAACGTTGCTTCATTTATGCGGAAGTAAATCTTTCTCGAATTGGTATGAGGTGTACTTGTCATGTGGGTAAAAAAGAAGTATGCAGCCGTCTAACTCAGCCTGAAATATATTTGCATTGTCCTGTGCATCCTGTCAAAAATATTTATGCCATCACAAAAGATCCTGGCGTTTCAAATTGCATTTTGCACTCAGTGGCATTGTGAAGTGGCACATGATGTACGATTTAATTGTTGTTCATTTTTTCCGGAGTATCAGAGTAATGGTAGTAAAAAACATTAGAGCCTTTTCCTTATGGAAGTTATGTGAAAAAGCTGCCCTTTGACATCTTTGAAACCACTTTCTATTTCCACATCAACAAACTAATAGCTATCAGACAGATAGTTATGATGCTTTATCACTGCCTGTCAGTGCTGTCCTGAGCTGAATGTAATCACAGTGTGGTCTAGTTTTAAACATGAGTGAATGTTTTCTTTCTTGATGTAGTTTTTGTCAATGAAAAAGGAGAGCTTTTTCACTGTGATCTCCAAGAAGAACTTTTTTGTTGTTGTATAATTGTAAAAAGTGTCGATCAATGTTCTACGGTTGTTTTCTCCTTGTTAATGATGATCATTCTCTTAAAAGGGGTGTCTCAGAGAGAGAGAGAGAGAGAGAGAGAGACCTACAGAAAGAGGGAGTATGTTGGCAGCTGTGTTTTTTATTCTTTTGTTTGTGTTTTCTCGACGTTTGTGAACTGGGAGGCATATTCACAAGGAGCCATCGCCGAATTAACGGCACATTACCGCAGCCAAAGTCGTGATAAATTTACCCCCCCCATTCACAAGCCGGTGTTAACAGCCCACAGCACCAGTTTACCTGCGATAGCAGCCGCAAAAAACATCGCCACAGAGGACCGTCACAAATACCGCTAATGAGATGCAGAGTAGGCGTTCCCGTGACAAAAGCCGAGACAACATCACACCTCAACATTCACAACGACCAGCCACATCCGCGATAAAAACACAAAACAGGCGATAAGGCGCGTTAGCACCAGGAAATCTACACCTGCTCTGACCTGGTGTAAAGTCGGACGGCAGCCAGCACCACAAAAGGGAGCACAGCCCAGGGCCACATCGGAAGGGCAACAGATGCCATGGAGCCACCCATCATGCGGCCCGGACACCCAAGAGGGCCACAACACCCACAGCCACCACCCCCAGGACCACCCCTCCCTGGCACCCCCGACCAAAGACATGCCACATCAGCCACACCTAAACATGTACAAATAATTCCGCTTGCTGCTGCACAAACACAACTGGTGACATGGATGTGTCGTCACAGAAATGACCAGCACACATTCACTTTCGAAGCAACGAATGAAACTTTATTAAAATGAACAACAAAATGAAATAAAGACACATGGCCGCTCCCTTCGGGCAATACGTAGGACACAGCCTGTAAGACAAAAAACATGATGAGAAGGTGTGTCCTGCGCACATCAGAGGACAGAGAGAGAGCGAAGGAGAGAGAGAGAGAGGAAGAGAGGGAGAGAGAGAAGAGGAGAGAGAGAGGAAGAGTGGGAGAGAGAGAGAGAGGAAGAGAGGGAGAGAGGGAGAGAGAGAGAGAGGAAGAGAGGGAGAGAGAGAGAGAGGAAGAGAGGGAGAGGGAGAGAGAGGAAGAGAGGGAGAGAGAGAAGAGGAGAGAGAGAGGAAGAGTGGGAGAGAGAGAGAGAGGAAGAGAGAGAGAGAGAGAGAGAGAGAGAGAGAGGAAGAGAGGGGGAGAGAGAGGAAGAGAGGGAGAGAGAGAGAGGAAGAGAGGGAGAGAGAGAGGAAGAGAGGGAGAGAGAGAGAGAGGAAGAGAGGGAGAGAGAGAAGAGGAGAGAGAGGGAGAGAGAGAAGAGGAGAGAGAGAGGAAGAGTGGGAGAGAGAGAGAGACAGTGCCGCCCCTGCGCACCCAGGCCACACTTCTCACCTGCTGCCACCGGTGTGTCTCCAACCACATGCCGGTATGTAGTGCAGTTCACCAGGCCACCCATCTCATTCAGAGCCGTCAGCTGAAACAGAGCCCAGATACATGACTGGCACAGTACACACACTTGCACAAGACAACATCGCCTGCCCGCCCATGCACACCCAGGCAGAGGCACCCCAACCGCACCTGCCGCCCATCAGAGCATGCCCGCCCATGCACACCCAGGCCCCAATGCTCACCTTCCGCCACCTGCGCGTAGACAGGAGGTCCCACCATGTGCCGCTGCAAGCCACAAGCCTGGGGCCCGCGGACATAGCACCCTCCACATCATGCAGCCCCACTCCGCAGGCCACCAGGTCTCACGTTTGGTGCTGGGTCTTGATTACTCCATGGCAGAGGACACACCAGAGCACCCGGCCTCATCGCAGGCTGCACACCCGCTCAGCCCAATTGGTGCCACCAACACTGGGATCCCGGAAGCGTCGCCACGTGGCGGTAGGCCCGCACTGCCCACTGGCTCTGGCCTACACTGCGGTCCAGCAGGGCACACAAAACCTGAGCTGTCCGGACCGCCGGGACGGGGCATCATCGCAGGCTGCACACCCGCTCAGCAGCTCAAGGTGCCACTGACACAGTGCACCCCAAGACACAGTCCCGTGGCGGGGTGCCTGTGCCTTCCACAAGGCCGTGGATGCCACTAACCTTGTGCAACCCCAGTCTGCGCCACGTGGTGGTAGGCCCGTGCCTCACTCAAGGCCTCGGATGCCACTAACCCTGTGCACAACAACTCATGGGCCCTACATGTGTGAGAACCGTGGAGCGGCCGTCATCCAGTCACCACCGGAAGAGGGGAATGTGACGTCGTTGGCCCCTTATGTTGGCGCAGTCACATGGCCTGTGACGCCTGTGCCGGATGGGTGTGGTGTGTGTGGAAACCTGCCCTCAGGGAGTGGCTGTGACATTCTGACAACTAGACCAGTGACCTGCACACCACCAGCGAGTACGGCTGCGACGGGTAGCAATGAGGGCCCCCCCTCGGGGCGTAAGCAGAGTGGTCTGGCCTTCCGTACGCCCGACCAGCGCAGGGCTTGCAACAAAGACTCGTGGGCTCTGGGCCTGGCGCAGTCTGTCCGCTGTGTCATTGGTCGTCAAACAGGATGTGGCAGTCCATGTCGCTGTCCAAGGTGAGTGCCTCGGAGTGTATCGGGGGTCAGTGGTAGGTCTTGAGGCCATGTGCGGCACCAAGCAGAAACAGGCAAGGTGGCGGTAATGGATGCTAGTGCCTCGCCTTCCTGACCACAGTCCCATCCACGTCCTCGTCCCTGGGTGTGTGCCCTGCCCCACCTGTGGGTGTTGCAGTGCCGGCTGCGGCACTGTGTGCCACTGACTCATCAGGGGCCGGAGGAGGATTGTCGGCCGCACTGTGTGGCAGTGACACATCAGGTGCCGGAGTGGATACGCCTGTCGCACTGGGTGGCACTGACACACCAGGGGCCGGAGATGTGGATGGTGTGGTGGCAGCATCATTCATCATCGCCACGCCTTCTGGCAGCAATGCCATGATGAGGACATGCAGGGCATGGTAGATCCCAGCTACATTTCGCTGATGTGCAGCGGCGGCTGCCATCCTTTCCGCCTCCATCCGCACCTTGTCCTCCATGAGCCTCCGCATGTTTGCCAGCTCACGGCTGGCATCGCTGGGGCCACTCTGAGCTGACAGGTATTCTTCCCTCCGCATCATGACTCCAGAGATGTCAGTCAGGGCTCGCTGGAGACCATGGGGCGGACATAGACACCCAAGGATGGCGTCCAGTTTGTTAGCCATGAGCTCGAACCCCGCCCGCACCTGCTCGGTCGTCTCCCTCTGGCCCTCCAGCACACGACGTTGGAAGGCCATTTGTTGTTCCTGGGGGTCTTGGGAGGGTGCCGGGGCTGTGGGTGCCTCCTGCTGGGTGGTTTGGGTGGTGGGTGGGGTCTCATGGATGTAGCTGGGCTGCCCTGATCCTGGAGGTGAGTTGCGGATGTGGTCAATGAGGTCTTGGATGGTTTGGATGTCGATGCTGGTGTTGTCCTCCTCCTCGTCATCAGTGAAGAGTGGCTGTGACTGCTCTGCAGGAGGTGTTGATGATGCCCCTGCGATGTGAAGGGGAGATGGTGCATTACAATGTGTCCACATGTATGTAGCCACATGGTACAGGTTGACATTCAGACAGCATAGCATTGTACATTGTGACAGTCTGTGGGTCTGGGCGTGGACCCAGAGTGATTGTGTGTGTGCACTGTGCCCTGCTTGGTTGTGCATGTGTGCCATTGTGGCCATCTCCCCCATCCCCCCAGTACCTGGTGGTCACTCACCCTGTTGCGGTTGTGTTGTGTCCTGTCGAGCAGTGTCCGGTCCCCCGACTCCAACCACAGTCTCCACACTGATGACTGTCGACACCAGCTCCTCCATGTAGTCCAGCTCCAGCTGAGGCGCTGGGCCCCCACCTCTGGTCTGAGTTGCTGCCTTCAGGTTGGCGCTGAGTTTCTCCTTGGTCTTCCACTTGATGTCATTCCATCACCTCTTGACCTCGTCCATTGTCCGCTTGTGCTCTCCGATGGCATTCACCTTGTCGACGATGTCCCGCCATACTCCAGTTTTGGTGCCCAATGACAAGTTGGAGGTGACGAAGAGTTGTTGATGGTGTTCCATCACCTCCGTGACTATGATCCTGTTCGCCTGCGGACTGAACTTGGTCTTCCTGGTCTTCTTGTCCTTGCCCTTCCCTGTCCCTGAGGTCCCAGGCTGGTCGTCCGGGGTGCTTGTGGGGTTGCGCTGGTCGTCTGCGCCTGCTCCGGCTGCCTCCATGGTGCTTGTGTGTTGGTCAGTTTGTGTGTGGGTGTTTTTTTCTGCTTTTATGGAGGTTTCTGTAGCCTGCCAGGTGTGTGTTGCAGGCCTGGTGCTGCTTGTCGCTGGTTTCCTCATCGCTCTTTGGCCCATCGCGTGTTTTTTGGTGTTGTGGTTTGTGTTTTTATCTTTATCGTGGTGGTTGTATCGCGGACTTTGTCCGCGGTTTCGGCAGGCTATCGCATGCTACCGCCTTGTTGTGAATTCCACGTTGACATGGGGTTATTTTCCAGTGATAGGCTGCGTTATTGAAAGTTGCTTTACGCTACTCTTGCAGTAGTTATCACACGTTCTTGTGAATATACCCCTCGGTCTTTAAATTGGGGCATTTTTTCATTGAGTTTGATCAGTGATTTCATCTTTGGTTTGGTTTTCTTCATTTTGTTGTGGAATCGTTATAACTCACTCCCTCATTTTGACAAGTAGCACATTGGTAAAAGATTACTTCACAGCACTGTCTGCCATCCATCCACGTTGTTGTCAGAAAGGCTTTGAGGAACTTTGTTCTTAACCCATCAAGTGAATCCTGCACTGTTTTCTGACACTGACAAATTACATTCTTTGCTATCCAGCTCCCTATAATATCACACTTGGTTCTGTCTATAGCTCGAACTGGATTCATTTTGAAGATACATTTTTCATCGTAGTTTTACCCTCAACAAAGGTGGTTTCTGTGTCAGCTGCGGCTTTACTGACAATTAAACAGTATACAACCGCTTTCAATCTGCTTCAGGGCGGCCGGAATTTTCTCAGAATAATCTCACTCAGCGCAAACCCCCTGCAGGGCCATCTCTCAGAGAACCCATCTCCCATCTGCTGACGTTCAGCCTAGTTCAAATCCTGCTCTGCAACATCATCTGCACAATCCCAGAAATCGACACCATTTGCTGGTTCAGTTTCATCCTGCTAGCCTGTGAATAACATCTGAACTGCAGAGGACACCCTTCAGTGGCAAAGTACTCTTGCATACCAATGGAGGCATATCACGTCGAGGCCTATCACGTCATGAGTCAAAGAGTGCACTCATTGGATAGGGGGGTTTTGTGGAAATTGTCCCTTCATTGCCAATGAACTCAGTTGCGTTTGCAGAGTTTTCTGCACTACGCACTTCGCGGAGGTCGCGGAGTGCAGAAAACTCCGCTCCGCATAGCGCAGCAGAGTTTTTTACCCGCTCTCCAATGGTAAGTTGGAGAGTGCGAGCTGCAGCTTGGGTAGAATTTCTACCTGAGCAACAGGAAAATCAGCGTGAGCGGCAGTTTATGCCATACTCTGCCGTTTGCCGAACTCCATGGAGTTTTTATGTCACTTCGCGGAGTTCCGCGTAGCAAAACTCCGCCCAGGCTTACTAGTTGGTAGTAGTCCATTGTTAACGTATAGGTGCAGTGAACACATGCTTTATTGTCTTTGCATTTTTCCCACTTTGGTACTCTTATTTTGAGCTACAGTCTATTCATGTCCTCTGCAGCCTCGGTCCGTGCAAGTAACAGCGGTGGGGCGGTGGGGCCGCGTGGGGGGGATTTCTAGGGACGATGCCAAGGGAAAATGAATTATTTATTTAATTTTCCCTCAACATCGTCCCTCAAAATCCCCTCCCATCCAGCCCCACCGCCCCACCACTGTTACTTGCACAGACAACAGCTGGTCCTCTGTGTTTCTCACGTTCCCATGGGGAACCTGTCCAAATGCAAATGCGATCTGCCAACTCTCACTACGACTGTGTGCTTCCATCAATACTGATGAGTCGCAGTCATATACAATGCCACACTTTAGAGTGGGTATCAATTTCCAACACCAACATGGAGAGACAGAATGCCATTTTCAGCCATCTCTGTACACCTAACCCTTAATTGTGCCATCACTACCCCCCCTCCCCCGAGGGAGGACAGGTAGGGGAAGACTGCTGTGAATATTATGAATTTGCATCCTGTCAAGGCTTTTCATGCCTATTCTTCTGTTCTGTTCTAAATTGGGCAAAAGCAGTACATGGTATTTATAACCCTGTCTATCACTTACTTCTAAAGCTTGACAAGGTCAGAGTTTTGCTATTAAAACAGTTTATTATTATGGAGAAGACAAACCGTAAAGCAAAACCTTTAAACTCTATTACACTAATATTTAGTAGCTAGAAGTACTGAAACTATTCTTTGTCCAGGTAATTTGCACAGAAGGCCAAACGTATAGCAAATCTCTGCACATGTTCAACAGCCTCCATTCTCTGTTATTTTATTTCAACGCTACGCATTTTTTTAAACAGAATAGCCATCTACATCTAGCATCTCTGGAAAGTAATTAACATGCAAGATTGATGCAAAAAATGCCTTTGATCTGCTAAATCCTGAGTTCGCTCTTACATTATCTTAAATTGGATTTTTATCTAATGAGATTAGAGATGTTCTTTGACTTCTTAAGTAGGAACATTCAAGTAAATGCTCCTAAATGTGAGCTGAAAGCATAGCATGTCAATATACGTCGAGAGCCTAGTAAAGCCTGTCTACACAAAGTCCCAGTTTGCATCAATATATAGACAAAAAATGTCTAATAATGTGTCAGAGATACAGCCTGCCTAATACAAGTACAAACAGCAGTCTATGTGGAACCTCATTTGACGCTGAGAGATTAATCATGAGAATTTGTGATGGAACAAAAGGCATTTCAGGTCATGGAGACTTTTTTGAAGCTGGAATTTCTTGGAGGAGACAGGATAGTTTACGATTGTGTTATTCGATCGTGCTTTGTATTGTCCATACTTTAAGATGAGACGAAGGTATTATGCATGCAAAATGTATTTAACACATTATTAAGTGGTACAAGGACCCATTGTCTTTCTGAGTGACTACCATCTTTATTTACACGAGATGATGAAGTTCTGGTGATTCTCCATCAAGTGTTATGGCTGCAATCATAAAATGTATTTGGGAGTAGTACTACTAATATACTACATAATTCAATTCCAAAACCTATTGCCGGATATCTCCACCACCACCTTTACTATCTTTTCCTGTACAGAGAACTGTGCCCCAGTGACAGAGAGCTCTGCACAAATAAGTACAGGATTTAGTAGTAAATGCAGGCGGCATAAGGGAGAATGGAAATAATTACCACAAATTGGGTGGGGTTAGGGGATATTTAATGAGGGGTTTGAGGATAGACATGTTCCTACAAAATACACACCCACTTAAGAGCAAGACAATTGCTATTCACAAAATGCACTTCTAATTCTACTACATCCCTTATAGTGATAAAATAGGCTTTAAATGTACTTCAGCCCAGCCTTGCGCTAAATCAAGCTTCCGACATAATCATCTGCTGGTACTGCACAACATAGAGACTGGTATATATAAATCATTGAAACATGCTGTTATAAATTGAATTATAATTATGTCTCAACCACGTAAAACCACTGAAGTTCACCAGTTATGGTTATCGATGTACGCTACACACACCATAACTCAAACCGCCAGCCACGTTTTTCCCCTGATAACTGTTTTTGTGTTTAAATGTGGTTGGTAAATTGGTGTTTTGAGCATGGCGGATGCTGAGAGTTATGGTATGTTTTGTGTGCATTGATAACAATAAATGGTAAATTTCAAGGGTTGTATGCTTTTGATCCAGACGACAACTTCATTCTTTTCCGTGAATGTCATTGTTTTTATGACATACTTTAAGACAATCCCTGCTGCGTGCTGCTTTTGGCCGGGTCCTGTGTCCAACCCGCTGACAGGGCCCATGCCGAAAGATGCATTAAGGAGGTTTGGGCACAGGGATTGACCACAGGCCCAACCAGTAGTCAGTGACCAAACCCCAGTCTGGCCCAATGTGAGTGTTGGGTGATCCCAACCCAATGCCGGTAGTCAACTCTCACTGACCATGGTCTTTGGACATGCTCAGCAGGGGCTGGTGGCAGGGCCTGGCATGTGACCAGAACCTGCACTCCACCATCTAACTGTGTGTGGTAGGACAAACTACTACTGCGTATGGTTGAAAGGGGATTGGGCACAGGGTCTGACCTGTTGGTGATGCCCAAGCTTTGTTCCTTGTAGTTTGGCTTTTGGCTAGTTTGTAAAAAAAAATCATCATAATTCCTA
Organism: Calotriton arnoldi; assembly: GCA_963921515.1. Taxonomy (NCBI): domain Eukaryota; kingdom Metazoa; phylum Chordata; class Amphibia; order Caudata; family Salamandridae; genus Calotriton; species Calotriton arnoldi. Next base: position 728,804 of record CAWUFW010009442.1, on the reverse strand, counting down.
AATAGGATTGTGAATCTCATGCAAACTGCACACCCTGAAGTTTGCATTTGGTTTTAGAGCTGGATTTTTGACTTCTGAATCCCCAACATTTAATACAGTGGCCAGGGACTGCATTAGAGTGACAGCGATCATGGTCCCTGGCGGCCATTTTATGTGTCAAGTATTCAAAAGAATTTTCAGCTACATGGTGTCCTTTGAGAGTTTCTCACTGTGGCCTGGGGAAGTAATGGATGTCTACTATGCCCCTTATAGTCCTTTTTTGAACTACAGGACGGGGACTGCTGCAAGAGAAATGTTTTACTTCTACAATCTGTGGTACCCTTTCTGGTACTGCAGGCCCAAAATAAATAATAGGATAAAAAGCTTCCTCTTTCAATAAGATTCTTATTTAAATTCTTGGACTTATATTCAAATTAAAATAAATTATGTTTTAACCCACTTTAAAATTATTAAACGTAAATAAAATAAAATGAATTAAAAACATAAGTTATACCAAGTTTGGTACAAATTAAAAATGAATATATTAGTGAGGGAAAGTGAATTTTTAAAATTATTGTTAAAAAGTAATATTAAAATAATAATATATTTAGATTAAATTAAATTATAATGCAACATTAATTTTTAAATGTAGGGTGTTGTATTTTTATCTTTTTGAAGTGCTAAGTTAATATTATTTGTTTAACACTATTTTACATTTTACTTTTACATTAAATTAATTCTATTTATCTTTAAAATAAATTTTATTAGGTTGCCCTCTAATGAGATTTCCACAATCAGGTGGAAATATTCCAATAGTAACTTTACACTCTTACTTTCAGGGCCTTATTACGATGTGGGCGGACTTGCATCTGCCCAACACCATCATGGAAACAGGACTGACTGACCTCCGGTCGGCGGTCCCGACTGCCTAATTACAATGGGACTTCACATGGTGCGGTCGCATTCTCCCATTTCTCAATGAAGCTTGTGTTACGGCCGTAAACCAGCCGTGACACAAGCTCCCATTGAGAAATGGGAGTCTGTGTTCATCTCTGCACCTCGTGGCAGGCATCTCAAGGTGCCTGTCACAACCGGAGGCCAAATAAAGAAGGGGGCCATGCTAGGAGCCCCCAGACATGCTTTCCGACAGGGTATCCATGTCGGAAAGGCCGGCATGGAAACCCTGCCGGAAACCGTGCATCGTAATCCAGAAGGCAGAAACGCCTTCCATTTGGATTACCGGCCGGTCTCTGACTGGCTGACGGGATCCTGGAGACCATCGGAAGCCAGCCAGAATGACCAGCCGGTTTCAGTTCCAACCAGCTGTATCATAATCAGCCAGTCGGAATTGAAACCGACGATGTTGGTTGTAAGGCCTCCGAGCAAAGGTCAGAGGCCTTATGACCGACATCGTAATCGGGTCCTTAGTCTTAGGAGGGAATGGAGACTGTTAATTCAACATCTAAGTGTAAGTCTCCACTGAAAAATCGGGAATAGCCAAAAGTGGACAGTTGCTTTCAATTGTAGGAGTATTTGAACACATGAGTGGATTTCTACATGTAAACCTACCATTTGAATTGGGATTTAAGAGTTTACTGTTCATTGTCTTTTACCATCTAGTTCCAAAATATCATCTTGTGTATGTGCGCATTAGATCATCTCAACCGTTACAGAACTCTGCAAGCTTTCTAGCACATTTACGTATATCCTTTTTTATCTCTATGATGCTGATAACTAAAGTAGATTAGTACTGTGTAACAGCTTTGACAATAACCACTATTTTCTCCTAGAATACAATACAGTCAGTCACTGAATGGGTTATTTTGTTGTGTCCAGAAAGTATCTACTGAGAGATCAGCCAGTTTAGTAGGACGGTTTTCCCCATTATTTCTCCTATGTGTATGATACGCCTAGGATATTGATGCCTCGAAAGAGTAACATATCTGCTCCTTATAATGATGATGCTTTATTTGCAGATATAAATACATTCAAGTGTAACTTGGAAGAAAAGACATGTTCATTGCCTTTTTAGGATAGGTGAAGACCATCCTGGTTAATATCAAGAAATATACTGCACTTGCACTGCAGTTTCTGAACAGCTTTGTGGCTAAATACTGGGCCTGTGGTCACAACGCTGCTTGTGATGCTAGGTTAAGAGAGTTAATATATTGTAATGAGCAACTTGAATTGTACACAGAGATTTGGCTGCGAGCCTCCAGGCCTAAAGACATTTGGGACTCTGCGTAGTTCTTTCCTTGACAGAGATTTATGTCCAACCACTCATTCATAACCTATTAGGTGCAATTAGGAGGTAATGAGATACAACCCATCTAAATGTCTGTGCACACAAGATAGGTGGATTTGTAGATTTTTATACAGTTGTAAATTGCCTGGTGGAAGAAATGCATGATACTCTTGAAAGTCTACTAACTAAATTGCAAACTGAAGCTCATTATTATATTTAATGCATTGCAATTTTTGTGCAAAACATGATTGCTATACCATGACTACAAATATGGTAATATGTTGTTATACCTAAAACTTTTAGAAATATGAATATCAATAACAAAATAAATAACAGAGTCCTGAGAAATGCTTTTAGATGGCAAAATGTTATGTTCTTCCTCAAAAGAATGGACGATTCCAACCTTCTTCAGTTGTAAGTTTTGGTTTATTGGTATAAGAGAAGAGCAACACCAAGAAGAATCCTTATATCTCTCTGGTCCTGCTCCAGCTGACCGTATCCCCTTGCCAATCTCTAACATTCTAGATGATATAGGGAATATTCAGCTGACAAGGGGAACATTCCAACTGACTAATGCCAAAGCATATCATATCTCCATCCTTACTATAAGCTAACACAGAATAAGTGAATATGCAATTTTCTCAACATAAATAAATAAACCTACTCCATCAAATTAAAATATGGAAAACTCTACAATGAAATTGTTATTCATTAAGGTGTAGTACTAATGATGTTTGATGGAATATACTTAAGAGCTCTAACTATGAGAACAATTTGACATAGGATTATCTTTCAGTGTAATCTTTCATCTACACTGCTGTCCACAATTCTTTATGTAGATTTTCCAAATTGACCAGGAACACCCTTGTTGCTCTCCTGAGGCTCTTTTTCACATTTCACCAAATGGGACTTACTCCACAACTCCCTATTCTGCATTATCACAAGATTGTATTTGATTTCCACAATTTCATTGGGACCCAAAAATAAACTTTTCCCTTTTCTGGAAAATCACTGTGCCTTGATCTAAACTTTGTCTCCAACAAACGCTTCCTTATACTACATTTGATGGCCAATAGTTCTCTCCTGAACCTTCTCACTCAAACAACCAGAACCATCATTCCCCCCTTTAACCATTAAGGATGCATTTTTGTCCCTGGTCTTCTACCCTTCAACACAAGGAAGGAATGAAATCTGTCACCACACAGGGTGTTGTGCTATGTGCCTACAACTTTTCTCAAAGAATATATTTCAAATAACTCCCTGTAGGTTCACCTTCTTGGCCACAAGCCTACCTCATACGATTCATACTTTCCACCAGGCCATTGGCCTGTGGAGAACATAATGCAGTTCTCATGTGACTCTCACCAAAATCCTTCAAAAATTCACACATTTTGTCCAATGTGAATTGCGCACTATTATCTGACATGATATTTTCTGGGACTCCTTCTCTGGCAAACTCATTTTTCAAACAATTTAACACTGTTTGGTTGGTGACTGCATTGATACACTCTGCCAAAATACATTAAAATGGGTAATCTACTAGTACTTTAACAAATCTCTCAGAAGGCCTTAAGGCATTGAAAGGCCCGACCCCAGTTTACACCAAGGTCTATTCCAAACCTCTACTGGTGACAAAGGAGCCCTTCGAACTACACTACTTTTGTCACAGTGTGCACAAAAAATGCACTCTCTTACAACTTTCTTCTCCATTTGATCCATACATGGCCACCAATAAGTTCCCCTAATCCAGGCTTTGGTCTTATTCCTTCCTAGCTGCCCTTCATGATTGATGATGATGATGATGATGATGAAGAATAGATGATCTTATCACGCAACTCTTTCGATGGTACCACCCTCAGCCCTCTGTACAGAAGTTCTTCATCAACAGACAATTCATCTTTCACTGGCCACAAAACAATCACCTCACCTGTAACATCTTTCCTTCCTGGCCACCCTTTTACCACAAACCCCAGTACCACTGACATAGTTTTGTTTACAGCATTTGCCTTGGTTAATGCATCTTTCTGCACCCAAAACACTCCACTTTTTTCCTTCTCAACTACCCCATCACCTTTGGGCAACCAAGAAAGACAATATGCCATTTAATTGGCAATCCCAACCAAATTCTACACCTGGAAAATGAAATCTCTGACTCCATCAATCCATCTTGCAAGACATGAAGTAGCATTTTTTCTCCCATTGCAAGAAAAGAAACCAACCAAGGGTCTATGATCTGACCTGACGACAAATGGCAAACCCCACAAATAAAACTTGAAACGGGTAATACCCAGGAGCGGCCCGTGCAGGTAAGAGCGATGGGGTGGGGGGACTGGACAGACGACAATGAGGGGAAATTAATTATTTATTTAATTTTTCCTCGTCGTCTGTTGAGTCCCCCCACCCCACCCCACCACTCTTACCTGCATGGGCCGCTCCTGGTAATACCCCAAGTGGAAGCTAGGGCTTCTCTCTCAATTACTGAATAGTTTTCCTCAACACCTTTCAACGCCCTGGCTGAAAGAGCTACAACTTTCTCCTCCCCATCAATCACCTCAGACAACACAGCCTCCTATCTATTCACGCTAACATAAGTAGTCAGCACAGTCCTCTAAAATGTCCAAGCATGGGTAATTTGTCAATGCTCTGCTTAATAAGGTCAAATGTTTCACTATATCCCTCAAAGTTTCCACCTTCTTAAGCAAGAATCTTATGGGCTGCACTAAACTTACAGAATTCCAAAATAACTATTATTTGGCTAACCCCAAAAATGAATGTACATCCTCTTTATTAGATGGTACCAGGGCATCCACAATCGTCTTAACCAAATCTGGTTTGGGGCTGATCCCCTCACATGAAATCATCTGCCCAAGATATGTCACTATAGTAACTCCACACCTACATTTCTCTTTTTTCAATGATAATCCACACTGCTGCAACCTCTTGAGTACATGAAATAATACTTGATCATGATCATCTTTGCTCGACCCATACACCAGGATGCTGTCCTCAAAAACTTTTACCTGCCTTACTCCTATCAGCACTTTCAGCATAACTCATTGAAAACACACAGCTGCAAGTCCAAAAGGGATTTGGAGAAATCTATATGTTCTAACTGGTGTGACAAAAGAGATTAAGGGGCTGATTACGATGGCAGTGAACCCGCCACCGACAGGCTGTTGGTGGCCGGTTCACCGCCATCGTGAGGCCTTTTCCCGCCCACCAGATTTTGATGGCGGGCGGTGTGCTGGCGGCGAAGGTCTGACCACCAGGGTTCCGACAGTAGCAATCATTCCGATTGCCTGTCGGACCGCCCCACATCCCCAGAATGGTGGCGGTGCGTAGCAGGCACCGCCAGTCTGATTAGAATGCTGGATCCCCACCAGCCTTTCCATGGCGGTTCACCCGCCATAGAAAGGCTGGTGGGATGGACTTTGGAGGGCCGTTGCGAGCCCCCATTGAGCAGGGGCAGTTCAGTTTTGCACTTTTACCTGCACCATGTGGCAGGCACCGCGTAGTGCCTGCCACATAGTGCAGGAAAATGTAAAACTTGCAGCCAGAAGCACCCGCCGCAGTGGAAAACATGGCACTTGCGGGGGCCGTGGTAGTGGCCGCATTGTAATGCCATATGTGGGACCGCCGCCTTATAGGCGGGCGGTCCCCTTCCCCTGGACGGTGGCAAATGGACAGAAATCCGTCCGCCATCACAATCAGGCCCTAAGGGTTTAGATTCTTCACTTAACCACACCTGATAATATGCAGGAGATACATTCATTACACTAAACATATGCTCACCCTTCAGCATGGAGAGTTCTTGTTGGATGTTTAAAAAATGTTGTCTATCATCCCAAATATTATTATTCTGATCTCTTAAATGGATACATATTCTTAAATTCTCCCATTATCATTCAGATCTAAACCATGGGAGCAAACATTCTGAGAATAAAATCTCCTCAATTACCCCTGCAGCCAATACATTTTTTAACTCTGCTTTAAGAGGATCTAGCATGAGGTGTGGTACCTTGCAAACATTATGCACTACAGGTCCTGCACCCACTTTTAGACTTACCCAATGTTCAAAACGTTTCAAACATCCTAATTTCTCTTTAAAAAATAATGGGAATTGCTCCAAAATATCCTTATCAAATACCAGGTTCCTTACCAACATGACCTGTTCCCTGGCATTGGGAGATAGGGTGATACCCAAGTCTCTCTGATGCTTCCATCCCAGAAGGCCATCACCTCCCTTGGCCACATAACGTTTCTCCCATGTTTTCATTCTTTGAATTCAATTAACGTGGACATGAAACCAATGATATCACTGGTTGTACGACCATACCCAAATTCTTTTATATCAGTTTCATTTAACTCTATTTTGTCTTTTCCTAAAAAGTCCTTCCAAATGCGATCACTCCCCAAAGTATAAGGGGACCTCAAATCAGCCAACACAGTAAATCCTTTCCTTCCAATCAATAAGTGACACTCCAGCATGACCAACTTATTTGATTCACAAACACCCCCACACATACTTGCCCCACATTTACCATTAACAGCAAACACCATATTCTTCACACCCTCCTTTACCTCGTCTGTCTGATATACCTCACTATTTTGACTGTTCCCTTCAGATCCCAATTTGCATACCAGAGCAGAATGTCCTTCCCTTCTACATAACAGTTCAAACAATTGGCAGCGTGTTGGCCACTGCAAAAATGTAAAATTTTAGGTTCTTTTTATTGTTTTTATATGCATGTTTTAACATTATCGTTAATGTAAAAAAATATTTCTTAACTGTGGACTGTTAATTCATGAACTTAAGATTGTGGGTTTAATTTATCTAACATACACGCTTATTGTATACTGCTTTGAAGTGGCTAAATGCTGGGTCATATTCTGTTATGTGATTTTAGGATTTGCTAATGTCTCTGATCTAGTTGGCATATTTTTTAAAAAGGTAGTTTTGCTAAATCAGTATAGTATCAAACTTAATAAATTTTAATTTGTGTGGGTTCAACATTATTAGTATGATTATATTGCAGTTGAAAGAGGAGTTCTATTTATTTCCCTCTGTCCTGGACACATTCACATTTGGCGATGCAGCGCGAGAAACGAAATTCGTTTTATTTATTTATATGTGTACTTACCTGTAATCGCTCGTAATCCGTAGTTTACTACCCTGCCCCACGTCAGCGCCCGGCGGCACTCCCACCACCGACCGCTACTGCCTGTGCAGGAAAGTGGAGTGTTTTGCAGTGATGCTGGTTATGCTTCTCTATGTAATACTCTCACAGTACCTCTAAAAGGTCCTCAATTCACACTAATAAATCCCTAGCTCAGTCCTGGAAGTGTGGCCCAGAGACGTCATGCATCACTAGAGGAACATATGTTAAGCATTTCAGAGTACCAACATGGACGATAAATTATTGACATGACTCAAAAGGAATCCAACACCAATTTATAAATAATAAAGCAGATTTTTATATAAATTTAGACACCAAAACAAATACAACGGAATGAGTATAACCAGAGTTATCGATTTTAGAAGGTAAAATAAATCAGTGCAATTTTTTAGTGTCATAACTTTTTTTAAGTAAAAGCGTTCAACAGGGGAAGAAATGTAATAATGAAAAACATTTACTGGCACAATAAGAAAGGAAGAAATGGGGTGAGGGAAGAAGGGTGTAATGGGGAGCACTGGGGGTGCAAGAGGTGGCACAGGTCACTAGTGGAGATAGGGTATCCGACCTATCGCTGTGTGCCGGACCCCGGGCGATGGTCATGGTATAGTGGACATAGACATTTCTCCCATTACAATCAGCATGAAGACCCTTGTGCCACGATGTCTCAGGAGGTGGGGAGAGAGAAAAGGAGTGGGTTTCCGGGGATCTCTGCACGGGGTGGTGGGGGGGAGAGGGAGGCCAAGGAGGGGGAAGGCTGTCATCTGTGCCGCAGGGTGGGGAGGACTGCAAGCCCCAAACCATGAAGAAAATGCTACAACTGGTGGGGTAAGGAGGGGGGGGGCTGTGTGGGTCTGGGAAGTGGATCGGGGGGAGGAGGGGGAATCCTAGGTCACCAGTTTATTCGTGAGTCAAGTCTGCGGATGTTCGATATTGGGGGTCCCTGCCGAGGGTGAAGGATTCGTACGTCTGCATGCCTAGCTGGGGGGAAAGGAGAAGGGGGAGACAGAGGGGTAGGGATGGAAGAGGGGATACAGAGAAGGAGGGAGAGGTAGGGAGGGGAAAATGGCACAGGGTGATAAGGAGGAGGGGTGGGAGAAGAGCCAGTGAAGGAGGCTGGGGTGGATGTGAGGGCCCAGGTTCCAGCCAAGGGAGGAAGAGAGAGGCCTATATCACTGCGGCGAGTGTCAGGTTGTCCTCTGCACACATCAGGAATGGGAGGGGGAGAGAGCCAGTAATGGTGTGATAAGCTTTAGGGAGCATCTTGGAGGAAGGGTGCCCATGTCTGAGTAAACACCTCGGTCTGGTCTTGCATACTGTAGATGACGCGTTCATGGGACGCCATCTGTATCATTGCCACCTATTCAGGCTTCCTGAGAAGGAGGTGTGGGCAAGTGCCACTGGTGAAGGATGCAGAGCTTGGCTGTGGAGAGCACCATGTGCAGGAGGCTGCATTGCAGTTGGGATAGATCAGGGGAGCCTCTGAGATTGTGTAGGAGGATAAGTGAGGGAGTAAAGGGAAGATGGAGAGGCATGGATGCCCCCAGTTTGTCCTCTACATAAGTCCAAAAGGACTGGATTGAAGGGCAATCGCATATGATATGGGTGAGGTTGCATTGGGTAGCTGAACATCTCCAGCAGTTCTAGTGGGGTAGGTGGACAGCCCTTTGCAGCATTTGCAGGGTTCAATACCACTCATTCAGCATCTTGAACAAGCAAAATTTCAATCGGGCTTCCAGGGCGCATTTGTCCAGGGTTTCCAGAACCTTGGGCCGGTCCTCTTCCTCAATGGTAATCTGAAGGCAGTCTTGCCACTTGGTGTGGAGGCTACGGGAGAGGGGTTGTGAGAAGAGGTGGTTCGTGAGTATGCCATAAAGCCCCGACATCACGCTGCGATGTCAGCCCCACTTGAACTAGTATTTCTCCACTGGTGAGGGGACCCAGGCGGCGCCGAAGGCACTGTTGCAGTTGCAGGTATTGCCAGGCCTGTTGTGGGTGGAGGCCAAATTCCTCCTTCAGGTGATTGAAAGGTTTCAGGTCTCCGTCTAGTAGTAACTGGTCCAAGGTATGTATGTCCGCTTCCACCCAATGCAGCCAGCGAAGGGTCCGTCTGTCAATAAGGAGGCTGTCATTGCCCCACAGTAGCATCCTGTTATGTAGTCGGTGATCCACTCCAAGGAGACGTCGGCATGCTGCCAGTCTTTGGACATGGCCTGCAGCACGGGATGTGGGTGTGATGGTCGGGGAGCATGGACCCCATAGAGAAGGCCATCATCACGAGTAAGGAGCGATCATTCAGTGTTAACCCATTGTGGAGGGTCCGGGGTACCGGGTATTAAGTAGGTGAGTTGCGAAAGATGTAGGGCCAGAGAATAGTGTTCCACAGACGGTAACCCCAGGCTGCCACAGGAGTGGCGCGCCATAAGTTTGGCAGAAGCTAGTCGGGGTCAGGTGGATCCCATTCCCCACACAAAGGCTCAAATCCGGGAGTCTATAAGACGTAGTGTGGCCAGGGGCACCATAACGGGGAGCATACCAAGTGTGTAGGTAAAGCATGGCATTGTGACCATCCGCACCGCCGGTGCCCTACCCCACATAGAAAAACCCAGCAGGGACCATTTATCAAAGTCCTGTTTCATCTGCGTGATGAGGGGGGTCAGGTTGTCCATGACCATCTCGGTTAGGCCCCTGTTGACCAAGATCCCCTAATACTTAAGCCAAGACGTTTTCCATAGGATATCCATGGAATGCTGTCATTATGTGCAGGACGACAACGGGAGGGCCTCACACTTGTCCCAGTTTACCTTGTATCTGGACAGGGCTGCAAAGTCGTCTATAATGCTGGAAGGGAGTTGCGTAGATCCCGCAGAGTGAGCAGGATGTCATCAGCATAGTGATATACTTTGGAGAGACCTTCCACAATGGGGATGCCTGCTGTGAGCGGTGAGTGGCAAATTATGGAGGCCAAGGGTTCTATTGCCAGTAGGAATAGAAGTGGAGAGAGCGGGCAGCCTTGGCGTGTGCCCCTCCGGACCTGGAAGGGGTCGGAGATGAACCCCCTGCAGTTAACTTGGGACGTTGGGCGGTCGTATAGCAGACGTACCTTAGAGATAAACTGTTCCCCCAGTTCAAACCATTTCATGGTGGAGAAAAGGTATCCCAAATCAATGCGGTTGAATGCCTTTTTGGCATCTAGCTATAGAGCCACAGCCTCCTTTTGAAGGTTCCTGGCAGTCCAGATAGTGTGTGCCAGGGTGCGGAGATGATTTGTGGAGGAACGGCCTGGCATGAAACTGACTTGCGAGTTATGAATGAGGGAGGGGAGGACCGTTTTTAAGTGTGACGCCAGTATGCTCGCGAGGATCTTAATGTCGCCGTTTAGGAGAGATATAGCCCGGTAACTATCACACAACAACTGATCCCTTCCTGGTTTGGAGAGGACCGCAATCACCGCCCCCTTAGCGAGGGATCCCAAAGAGGCCATCCGCTCTGCCTCTTCGAAGGCCGCATGGAGGGAGTCGATCACCTCTCCCCTTTTCCATCGGTAGAATTCAGCCGGGAAGCCATTCTCTGCCGGGGCTTTGTGATAGGGTTGCCTGGAGATGGCCGCCACTATCTCCTCCTTACTAATGTCCCCTGCTAGGAGCTCTTGACCCTTGTCCCTTCAGCACGGGAGGTCGACCTTTTCAAGGAATACTGTGATTCGTTCCGCACCTGCCGGTATCTCCAGGGCATATAGTGTGCCGTAAAATGACGCAAACTCATTAACAATGGCCTGGGGTTGGGTGAGTATCTTCCTGCTCTTCGACCTGATAGATGGTATGGCCATGGCAGCCTCCCATTGCCGAAGCTGGGAGACTAACAGGTGGCCTGCCTGCTCCCTCTGCTCATAATGCCTCCCTTTGAAGGGCATACTCTGCCTTGGAGGTATAAAGGCAGTTGAGGGCCATACAGGCCTGCTCCAGGCAGCAATTGGGCACAGTAGGGCGGGAGGAGTAGAGGTGGTTGAGGGTGGTGATCTGTCCCTCCAACTTGGCACTACAAAAGGAAGCCTGCTTATTGGCCACCTCGGCGTCCCTCATTAGTTGGCCACGAAGGGTTGCCTTCTTGGCCGCCAAGAACACCATGTGGAAGTCTACAGAGTGCTTGTTGTCCGTCATGTATGCAGAGACATGGGTCCGGAGTTGGGCCTTGCCCTGGGGGGAGCGGTATCTTTGTATGTTTAAGCGCCATGGTTGAAGGCCCATGGAGGCCGAGCCCACATCTAAAGACAGCAGGACCGGGGAGTGGTCGGACAAGGCTGCTTCTAGTATACGGGATTCCCCAACAAGTGTCACTGCTGGGTGGGAGATGAGGAAATAGTCTAGCCTGGATTGCGTGCCATGTACCGATGATAGAAGGATTAGGTGTGCCTGGATGGGCCATTACTGGCAGGATGGGGGCGGATCTGGGCCCAGCCCCTCTTGCAACTGAAAAGGCTGTGCTCTGCCTTCACACAAAGGAATTGTCACCCCAGCTTTGTTCAAGCAGCGAGCTTGGAGCCAAGGCAGGGGAAGGAGGAAACTTCAAGCATTTCAAAGTGAATTCTCTAGAAACTTCTCCTACTTCAAAGAAGGCACCAGGTATAAAAATAGGACCCTCAGACTCACTCTTTAGTTCACGTTCTGGACCTGTAGAAGGACTCTCAGAGGATTGCCTGCTGCTGTAGCCTGTTGTGTACTCCGCAAGACTGCTTGGCTGCACCTAGAAGGACTGCATTGTAGGGTGGAGCTTGCCTTGAACCCTCAGAGGTCTGCCCTACTCTTTGAGCCCTGTTCTGCTGTTGCACCCAGGACTACCAGACTGACTCCAAGTGCTAGTTGGCTGGCCTCTCATCAGAGCCTCAGGGACAGAAATGGTTCCAACCATCTTAAACCAGCATCTAGGCCCAGCCTGAGTGACTTCTAACCCTCCAAGTGGTGTCCCTCCAGCCCATGACGCTTAGTTGTGGTGTTAAAAGTGCCCAGATAGCCAAAATCCAAAACTCTGAAAAATGTTATGCTCTGAGAACTGAGAGGAGAGTGGGACCAACCTGATCATCTTCCGTCCAAGGTGCATTCCTGGTTGGCTATGTTCTTTTCCATAGCAGAAAATCCTGTCCAGCGGTCCTTTAGCAAAGGGGTATCCAACCTCTTGGAACTCTTGTCGGCTACAGCCTCCAGCCATGTCCCACTGGAGATTTTTGACTCCCAAAAAAAGAGACTTATGTCCAGATTCACAAAGGTTTAGCGTTGGGTTAGCGTCATTTTTGTAATGCTAAACGAACGCGAAACCTATTTAGGGATTTAAAAAACACTGCTAATTGGTATTAACGTTGGTTTGTATAGAAAAGTAACACTGTGCATTACTTTGCTTCAAGGGGCCTTGACATGGGTGGTACATGGGCGTTCCCATGCAACCACCCATGTTTTTCGACACTAAACCCTGTCTACTAACATTAGTAGACAGGGTTTAGTGCAAAAAATCTACACTGCTGTACAGCAGGAGTTAAAAGGAGAAATGTTTTCAATTCTCCTTTAATTTCTGCACACATCCAAAGTACGAAAAGCTTTGAATTGTGTTTGGACATACTATTTTGTACAGGAAGGGAACCCTTCCTGTACAAAGCCAACCTATGCTAGACTCAGGAACGCACCCTAGCATTATGGCACTAAGATGTGTGCCTGACGCACAGCAGTGGAAATCAGCACCGGCGCTAGGGAGTGGAGAGGAGAGTGCCATATTTCTGTAGATAGGGTGATCTCCTGCTCCCTCCCTGTCACGCAACGCAGTGCAGCCTCTTTGGGGGCTGTGCTGTGTTCTGTGACAGTTTTCAGACTATTAGCCTAAGTCCTAACATAGAAATCTTTCCTGTGATGATGACGCTTCCTCCTCTGGCAGCACCTGCAGCCTTGCCCCGCTGAATGTCTACCTTCTCAGAGTCTTCTTCAAATTTCTTCAAAGTCTGTAGGTAAGTGCTGACTAGTCCCAATTCACTTTTTGTATCAGTCTTGCGCTGCATGTCAGTCAACCATATTTTTTGTCTTTGACCCAGTCTCGCGTGACTAGATGACCACTGTGGAAGCTTTAATCTTTTAGGCACTAGTTCTACCTTAAAATGTACTATCTTTTTCAAATTTGGTATGGGATTCTTCTGGTGTTGTGGTTTTATTTTTTTTTACCGTTTTTGTGCTACGTAAGTACTTTAAATATTAGTTCAAAGTTAAGCCTGATGGATTTCGTGCCAAGTTACCAGAGGGTGAAGCGCAGATTCAATTTAGTGACTTCTGTGGTGCACCCTGACAGGGATTGTGGCTGTTGCTTGATGGGGTGAGTCCCTCGATGATAAATGATATGAAAATGCTGGTATATGTAGGAGAGTTGCTTTATTGTCGTATCACGCAACAGCACCAGGAAGCAATTGCCACTCGAACCAATGCATAACATTCCATACAGTATGTAGAAGATCCTACCTAAATATTCTACAGTAAAACATCATGAATAAGACATTACTACACATCTCCCTCCCCTTAATGAACCAAATTTGTAGTTCTCCAAAAGAAATATTAACTTACACAAATCCAATTTTAAATCCAAAATCAGATATCATCAGAAAATGTATCTCTCATTGCGACATCAAGTTAAACGTATAATTTCCTATACTAAATAATAACTTAACATACATTTGATTCTAATCTGTTATATATACAACCATTCAAAGTACATTTCATTGCGGTTCCCTAATAGAAATATTTCAACAAATGTGTTGCCACCATGTCAAGTACAAAAAAAGTACCAGTTTCCTCATCACTTTTTCTCTCTTCTCTTCATACTTTAGATATTCTCGAGGCTGGAATGATGACTCTGTACTCTTGTCTAGTTTAGTTTGAGGGGTATCTTGTGAATCACCTGAAACAGTCACTTTGAAGACCCTATTGAAATTCCACCATTCATTCCCTTTTATCCAGCAGCATTATCTTTGACTGTATTTACCAACTTGTGTTCCCTGAACTTAGATGAACCTTATGGTACATGACTTGACCCTTGAATCCGTACCCAATCACCCAACTGAATTTTCCATTCTGCAGTTTTGACACTATGTTTACTATCAAAATAACCCTACATTTTCGGTTGAGAAACTTCCACTTTAGGACGTATCTCTTTGTCCATAACATGTTCATGCTCAGAACAAGGTTTGCATTCCTTCAACCATGGTGGACACATCACACATACTAGCAATCAACCTCTCAAACTTCCAATGGGGTCTGTCTGTTACACTGTTCGGACTTGTGCAATTGGAACATAACATGACATTCACCACTTTACATATGTCCATTTTGTTTCTACACACCTACTGTATGCACTCAACTAACGTACGGTTCATTTTCTCAACTAAACCGTTGGCTTGTGGGTGATATAAAGCCACTCTTTTATGAACAATACAACATATTATCAGAAAATCTGTCATTCCCTTCAAAATGAATGGCACCCAATAAGGATATAACTCACCTTTTTTTTTGGCAATAACTGATGGAGACAGTCACAGGAACGGCTCTATAGGTTCAATCAAACCATCCATTGACATTTTCTTCAACATCTCCACTAACTCTTCCCTAATACTCAAAGGCACATTTCTCATCATGTGTTTTACAGGAATCACTCCATCCTGTACACAAATTATGTGTTTGAAATCTCAGATTTTTCTGAAACCTCCCTTGAAAACACTCTTTACATTTTTCACACCATTTTCTATTCATTATTTGGTTATCATCCTGTGAAGCCCGCTGTGCATCACTTTGATTTTCCTTACTTAACAATGACACCTGTATTTTTCTCCCAGGTCTAAATGTCATCCCAGAAATTCTTGATGGTGCTACCCTAATATTTTCGGGGCCAGATGTACGACCATTGGAAATTACGACTTGCAAATTGCGACGAATTGCAACTTGCAGTTTGCCACTTAGGCATCAATCGACTCTTCCTGCTGATGTTCACTCATGTAAAACGTATGTCTTTTTACTATTAAACTTGGTTGAATATCATATTGCTTCTCCAATCTTTTTACTGCCTGTCGATACTCATCCAATTCTTCTTCGTCAACTGTTTTGCCTAATTGGTGTAAATGTTCATAGATAGTCTGCCCCTCAAAGACTAATTTGTGCCCTAATATGAACCTTTTTCTTACAGGAACTATGTAGATATAATGTCTCCTACACCAACCCAAGATGATGCATGTTAGACCTGGCACCATTGGCGTGGGTCTCTCCTCTATTTTTGCCTCTGCCTCCTGTGTTTTTGCTGTATGTTGGACTTCGTTTTTGCTGGTCTAGATGCTTTGGGCACTTTGCCACTGCTGTTCAGTGCCAAAGTGCGAGTGCTCCCTTTGTAAATTGTGGTTGGATTGGTGTTTCCATGATTGGCTGATTTGATTTCCTAGTCAGTCCCTAGTACAGTGCACTGTGTGTGCCCGGGGCCTTTAAATCAAATGCTGCTAGTGGGCTGCAGCACTGATTGTGCGACTCACAAGTAGCCTGTAAATGTAACTCTGGCCTGCCATTGCAGAGCCTATGTGCAGTCTAGTACTGCCATGTCGACTTGGCAAGTGGGTAGGCCCTAACCTTCCCTTTTCCTACATGTTAGTCACCCCTAAGGTAGGCCCAAGGTGCCCCTGTGGGCAGGGTGCAGTGTATGTGAAAGGTAGGGCATGCCCTGGAGTGTGTGGCATGTCCTGATAGTGAATTACTGCCAATTTCGTTTTTCACTGTTGCAAGGCTACCTGTTCCAATAGGATAGAACAGGGAGTTTGTTTATAACATCTTATAAACATAACTACCCCTGGGAACAAGGTAGGAAAATAAAGTTTGATATGCCTGAACTAAGAATGTTAAAATGCATCTTTTAGTGAGGGTGATTTTTACATTCTGTGTTTGAAAATACCACTTTTAGAGAGTAGGTATTTTCTTGCTTAGCCATCCAGTGTTCCTCTGCTATGTTTGTGGAGTGTATGCCTGGCTTTTGGATGACAGGGGCTGGGGAGGATCAGTGGCTCCAGAGAGCCTGATGAGTCAGGGCTGGGCTGAATAGACCTGGGCTGCATTTAGAGTAGCGGGGGAGATTTCCTTTCACCTGAATGGGCCTGATCTGCCAAGGACAATGCTGTCTCCACCTCCTACCAGGAGGTTGCACCAGAGATGACAGAACCGGTTTTGACCAAGCACAGGGCTTCTCTGCCACAAGAGAACAAAGGATTTTGTAGTATAAATACTGGGGCCCAGACCCCAGAACTTTAGATCACTTCTGGGAACCAAGAGGAACCTTTGCCAAGGAGAAGAGCCGGAGAAGCTGAGGAGGAATACTGCCCCTGTGCTGTTTGCTGTCTGGGGTTGGCATGCAGTGGCTACTTGCTACCAAGGAAAGGAGAAAGCTGTTTGCTGTGTCCTCTGCTTGAGGAAGATCTCCAAGGGCTTGAATTGAGCTTGCCCCCTGTTCACAAGGTCTTAGGAACATCAAAGACCTCACCAAACTCTGAGCACTGTCTCTAGAACTGCTGGTTTCAGTTGCCTGGAAAAGAAAAGGGTAACCGACTCTGTCACCGAGTCCGTCGCAGGAATCCGTGTCCTGTAGGCACTGTAGAGAGCACCACCTTGTTTCGCAATGCAACCCTGGTCTCACCGACTCCGTCAATGAGCCGCTGCTTGCACCGCGTCCTGTGGGCATCGCACTCCGCAATGCTTCTCTACACGCTGCACTGATGTCTTCGACTCCGTCGCTGCCCGACTCGAACATCGACCGGCTCCGTCGCCGCATCGTGACCTGCCAGCACTGCATCGAGCACCACCTCACCCTGCAACGCAAGCCTTGGTCTCACCGACTCCATCAACGAGCCGCCTGCACTGAGCTGTGAGGACATCGCACGCTGCAACGCTTCCATCTGACATCGCAACCGCAATGGTTGCCCTGAAACGGCTCGTACCATCGTGTCGGCCGCAATAACAAAAGGTAGTTTCTCCAAGTCTGTCGACGCTTTTGCTAAACCGTATCGACGTGGTTTGCCGGAATTGTTAGACTCTGTCGTATTCAGTATCGCGGTAGCCCCGGACGGAGCTAACGAGTGGGAGAAACTGTATTTTCAAGTTTCTCCTCATTTTGAAGGTTATTTTGCACAGTAACTATTTTTAAGAGTATTGTATGGTGGATTTTTGTCGTTTGGTCTTGTTTTGGTTTAGATAAATACTACTTATTTTTCTAAACTGGTGTGGTGTCCATTTGTAGTGTTTTCACTGTTTTACTGAATGTATTCACAAATGCTTTACACACAGCCTCTGAGATAAGCCCGTCTGCTCGTGCCAAGCTACCAAGGGGGTGAGCAGGGGTTATTTTGGAAGTGTATCCCCCTTACCCTGACTAGGAAGAAGGGTCCCTACTTGCACAAAGTGAGGATCTGGTCTTGCATTTGTGCCTTACATACAGTAAGTGGTGTACACTACTAGCATAGTGCAGACAATTACGCAACCACATACAATTACTGAACTCTTCCTTTTGGATTTTCTGCAACTTGAGAACTGCCAATTTTTTCATCATGACCAAGCCAGCATCCATTGCATCTATTGATATTGAATCTGAAGAAGATAGAGTGGAAAACTACACTGTGTCTCAACTTAAAGCCATCTGCAAGACAAATCTCTGTGAAAGGCCTCACCAGAAAGGATGAATACCAAAAGGCGCTGAGGGCCTGGTTGGAATCCAGAAATGCCAGTGGGCAGGATGAGGAGCCTCCATTGGAGGCAGAGAATTTGGATGGGCAGCAGGAGGGGCTGTTGAATCTGCCAGGGGGGAGGGTACCTTCCAGAAATGACAGCAGTGTTTCTTCAAAATGATTGTCTCCAGAGGAGTTGGAGGACAGGGAGAGAAGCAGAGTGCATGAGATGGAGCTCGTGAAGCTCGAAGCTGGGGAAGGAGTGTGACATGGGGAGTAAGAAATTGGAGTTGGAGGGTAAGAAATTGACCATGAAAGAGAAGAAGATGCTCTTAAAGCATGAAAGAGGGTTGAGGGAGTTGGATTTGAAAGCCAAAAGTCTAGCGATCAATCCCCATGGTAGCAGAGCAGCACCATCAGTGCCTGGAGAAGGGAAGGTATACATCCCCAAGGAGGTTATTAAGGATTTCACAAAGCATGAGGACATTGGTCAGTGATTCAAGGCCTATGGGGTAGCGATGAGGTCCCACAGAGTCCCTGAGAGAGATTGGGGAGCGGGGTTGTGGGGCCGCTTTCTTAGTGAAGGAAGGGAAACGTTTCTAAACTTGCCCACTGAGGATCAGATGTCCTATGCCCCCATGAAGAAAGCCTTAGTAGCAAGGTATGGGTTGACCCCAGAGCTGTACAGGCAGAAATTTAGAAACTGAAAGAAGCTGGAGTCTAGTACTTGGGTGGAGTATGTGTCCTACTTTTGCAGAGCATTGGATGGTTGTGTGAAGGGTAGCAAGGTGAATGATTTGCAGGGGCTCTATGATTTGGTTGCATGGGAGCACTTGTCAGATAATTGTTTTCCAGAGCGACGCCAGCACTTTATTGACAGTAAGCTGACTGACCCCAGCAAGCTTGCTGTGGAGGCGGACTGCTGGGTCAGTACCAGGGTGCACAAAGGTCGTGTGGGAGACTCAGCCAAAGGTGGGCAGGGTCCCCAGCAGAAGAGTGTGGGGGACAAGGGTAAACAGAAGGAGTTCCAAAAAGGGCCCCGAAGTGATCCCCAAGGGAACCAAGGTAAGGGTTCCCAGCCGCCCACTGAAAGGAAGCTATGGGTCCCGGCAGGTAGGCCTGTTCATAGGGGTTCCAGGGCATGTTATGGTTGTGGTCAGGTGTGCCACTTCCAAGGAGATCCTAGGTGTCCCCGGAAGGTTACACCACACCCACTGGGGCACTGCCCTGGCAAATGGCTAGTGTAGCCTTGGGGGAGGAGTTGGGTGCCCAAGAGGGGTGGGGCCCCGCAGAAATGTCTCTAGTCTCTTTAGGAGACAGTGAGATGGTCCCAAGAGCTCATCTACCTGATAACACTAAGAAGTACAGGCAGTGGGTGACCATCAATGGCCATAGTGTGGAGGCTCTGAGAGACACCGGAGCCAGTGTGACAGCTGCCAGTTGTCAGCTGGTGTCTGAGGAGCAGGTGGTCCCCAACACATTCTACCCAGTAGTTGCTGCTGACAATTCAGAGTGCCTCTGCAAAGTGGCACAGGTTCCCTTTGAGTGGGGGGGTCTCAGGTACCTTGAAAGTAGCTCTGAGGCCAGCCATGCCTGTTGACTGTCTGCTAGGCAATGATTTGGGGAGCTCCCCTTGGGTGAAGGTGGAGCAGAGGTCTCATTTAGAGATGTTGGGTCTGCATGAGTGGGCGTGTGTGACCACTCGGTCTATAGTAGCCGGTAAGGGCATTCAAGAGGACCTGGAGCCTGAAAGAGTGGCTCAGGTGCCTGCCAGAAAGAGAAGAGGCAGGTGGTGCGGGAAACTGGCCCCCAAAGTTCCCACGGTCCAGGAGGAGGCAAACCTTGAGGGGGATGCCCTCGAGCCTACAGGGGAACAAGAGGCTGAACTGGGGGACCTGCCTGAGCTGACCCATTGGAAGCAGGAAGGGGGCCCCACCAGGGAGGGATTCTGCCATAAACAGCAGGCTGCAAACCAGGCAGCAGGTGATCAGTCTGGATCACATTGGATTTACTGGGAGAATGGTCTCCTATATATCGAGCCTAAGGTTGCTGAGCCTGTGTCAGGTGTGTACTGGTGGTACCCCAGTGCTTCATAGCCTTCCTACTGGGTCTGGCCCATGATGTGCCTTTGGCAGGACATTTGGGGCAAGACAAGACCTTTGAAAAAGCCTTGTCACCCACTTTTACTGGCCCCCCAATGCGTAAACGTTATGATACTCATTGTAGGTCTTGCCAGACTTGCCAGGCAAGTGGTAAGAGTGGGAGGAAGTGTAAGGCTCCTCTCCAACCTTTCCCTGTGGTCAGCACCCCCTTTGAGAGTGTGGGTATTGACATTTTGGGGCCTCTGGATCCCAAGACAGCCATGAGCAACAGGTTCATCCTGGTCTTGTTGGACCATGCCACCCTGTATCCGGAAGCCATCCCTCTCCATACTGTGACGGCCCTCGTGGTGGGTCGTGCATTGATGGGGATTTTCTCACGTGTGGGGTTCCCCAGAGAGGTGGTGTCTGACCGTGGAATCAACTTCATATCTAAGTATATGAAGTCCCTGTGGCAGGAGTGCAGTGTTACCTACAAGTTCACCACTCCTTACCACCCCCAACGTAAAGGGCTGGTTGAGAGATTCAACCAGACCCTGAAGGACATGATTATAGGTCTTGGTGAGCCCATGAGACATAAGTGGGATGTCCTCTTACCATGCCTTTTGTTTGCTTACAGAGAGGTACCGCAAAAGTCATTAGGGTTCAGTCCCTTTGAGCTCCTGTATGGGCATCCTGTAAGAGGACCTCTAAGTCCAGTTAAAGGTGGCTGGGAGAAAGCTCCCAGTAAACCCCCCCCAGGATGTATATAGCTACATGCTGGCCTTCAGGAACCAGAATAAGCGCTTCAGACAACTCGCTCAGGCAAATCTGGAAGCCAGCCAGGAGGAGATCAAACGTTGGTTTGATCAGAATGCCACTCTGATCGAGTTCAAGCCTGGACAGAAAGCGTGGGTCATGGCACCAGTGGAGCCTTGTGCGCTCCAGGATAAGTGGACCGGACCATTTGAGGTGGTGGAGCACAAGAGTAAAGTCACCTACTTGGTGGTCTTGCAGTCTCCAAGAAATCCTTTGCAGGTCCTGCATGTGAAACGCCTTTAACCCCACTTGGAGAGGTCCAAAGTGGGCATGCTCCTAGCGACAGATGCCGGAATGGATGAGGAGACTGAGCCTCTTCCTGACCTCCTGTCAGTGAAGGAACACGATGGGTCAGTGGACGGTGTAACACTCTCCCCGCCCAGACTCCTGAACAGCAGAGTGACTGGCGCCAACTGTTAGGACAGTTTGCTGCTCAGTTCTCCCTGACCCCTGGTGTCACTTAGTGGTGTGTCCCTGATGTGGACACTGGGGACAGTCCTTCTTTGAAGCATGAAATTTGCAAAGTGACTGACAGGGTCAAGGCCTACATCAAGGAGGAGTTCTCCAAGATGTTAGCGGTAGGGGTGATTGAGCCCTCAAACAGCCCTTGGGCCAGCCCAGTGATCTTGGTCCCAAAGGCTGCCGCACCCGGTGCCATGCCAGAACTCTGGTTCTGTGTGGACTACCGAGGGCTCAATTCAGTCACCAGGACTGATGCGCACCCCATCCCCAGAGCTGATGAGCTCATAGATCAGTTGGGAGCTGCCTGGTACCTCAGTACGTTTGACTTAACATCTGGGTACTGGCAGATTGCCTTAACTGAGGGGGAAAAGGAGTGGTCAGCATTCTCAATGCCAGAGAGGCACTACCATTTCCAGGTGATGCCCTTTGGGTTGAAGAATGCCCCTGCCACCTTTCAGAGGTTGGTCAACCAGGTGTTGGCTGGACTGGAGGATTTCAGTGCCACCTACCTGAATGACATAGCAGTGTTCAGTGCCACTTGGGAGGAACATCTGCACCACCTCTGGGAAGTGTTGCAGGCTCTGCAGAGGGCAGGCCTCACAATCAAGGCAAGTGCCAGATCGGGCAGGGTTCGGTGGTGTACTTGGGACACCAGGTAGAGAGCGGCCAGGTGGCGCCCCAACAGCCCAAGATTGATACCATTCTGGCTTGGGAACCCCCCAAGACCCAGACAGAGGTGAGAGCCTTCTTAGGACTCACCGGGTTTACAGGAGATTTGTCAAGGGGTATGGCACCATTGTTGTCCCCTTGACAGAGCTGACTTCCAGGAAGCAGCCCAGGAAAGTGAACTGGACCGATGACTGCCAGAAGGCTTTTGATGCCCTGAAATCTGCCATGTGCACGGCGCCTGTGCTTCAGGCGCCCAACTTCTCAAGGGAATTCATTGTGCAGACAGATGCTTCAGAGCATGGTGTGGGGGCTGTGCTCTCACCACTAAATGAGGAGGGCCTAGACCAACCTGTAGCCTTCATTAGTAGGAGGTTACTTCCATGGAAACAGAGGTGGAGTGCGATTGAGCTTGAGGCATTTGCTGTGGTATGGGCACTGAAGAAGCTGAGGCCCTACTTGTTTGGGACTCACTTCTGGGTTCAGACCAACCACAGGCCCCTCAGATGGTTGACGCAAATGAGGGGTGAGAATCCAAAGCTGTTGAGGTGATCCATTTCCCTACAGGGGATGGACTTCACGGTGGAACACCACCCTGGTACAGAACACACCAATGCTGATGGTCTGTCCAGATTTTTCCATCTTATTGAAGAGAACTCCCAAGAGGGTGCATAGTTCTCCCCACATTTCAGCTGGAGGGGGCACGTGTTAGACCTGGCACCATTGGCGTAGGTCTCACCTGTATTTTTGCCTTTGCCTCCTGTGTTTTTGCTGTATGTTGGACTTCGTTTTTGCTGGTCTAGATGCTTTGGGCACTTTGCCACTGCTGTTCAGTGCCAAAGTGCAAGTGCTCCCTTTGTAAATTGTTGTTGGATTGGTGTTTCCATGATTGGCTGATTTGATATACTAGTCAGTCCCTAGTGCAGTGCACTGTGTGTGCCCGGGGCCTGTAAATTAAATACTGCTAGTGGGCTGCAACACTGATTGTGCCACCCACATAAGCAGCCTGTAAATGTAACTGTGGCCTGCCATTGCAGAGCCTGTGTGCAGTCTAGTACTGCCATGTTGACTTGGCAAGTGTACTCACTTGCCAGGCCCTAACCTTCCCTTTTCCTACATGTTAGTCACCCCTAAGGTAGGCGCAAGTTGCCCCTGTGGGCAGGGTGCAGTGTATGTGAAAGATAGGACATGCCCTGGTGTGTGTAGCATGTCCTGATAGTGAATTACTGCCAATGTAGTTTTTCACTGTTGCAAGGCTACCTGTTCCCATAGGATAGAATGGGGAGTTTGTTTATAACATCTTATAAACATAACTACCCCTGGGAACAAGGTAGGAAAATAAAGTTTGAAATGCCTGAACTCAGAATGTTAAAATGCATCTTTTAGTGAGGGTGATTTTTACATTCTGTGTTTGAAAATACCACTTTTAGAAAGTATGTATTTTCTTGCTTATCCATCCAGTGTTCCTCTGCTAGGTTTGTGGAGTGCATGTCTGGCTTTTGGATGACAGGGGCTGGGGATGATCAGTGGCTCCAGAGAGCCTGATGAGTCAGGGCTGGGCTGAATAGACCTGGGCTGCATTTAGAGTAGGGGGAGGCAATTTCCTTTCACCTGAATGGGCCTGGTCTGCCAAGGACAATGCTGTCTCCTACTCCTGCCAGGAAGCTGCACCAGAGAGGACAGAACCGGTTTTGACCAAGCACAGGGTTTCTCTGCCACAAGAGAACAAAGGATTTTGTAGTAAAAATACTGGGGCCCAGACCCCAGAACTTTAGATCACTTCTGGGAATCAAGAGGAACCTTTGCCAAGGAGAAGAGCCGGAGAAGCTGAGGAGGAATACTGCCCCTGTGCTGCTTGCTGTCTGGGGCTGGCCTGCAGTGGCTACTTGCTACCACGGAAAGGAGAAAGGACTTTGCTGTTTGCTGTGTCCACTGCTTCAGGAAGATCTCCAAGGGCTTGAATTGAGCTTGCCCCCTGTTCACGAGGTCTCAGGAACATCAAAGACCTCACCAAACTCTGAGCACTGTCTCTGGAACCGCTGGTTTCAGTTGCCTGGAAAAGAAAAGGGTAACCGACTCTGTCATCGAGTCCGTCGCAGGATTCCGTGTCCTGAAGGCACAGTGGAGAGCACCGCTTCGTTTCGCAACGCAACCCTGGTCTCACCGACTCCGTCAACGAGCCGCTGCTTGCACCGTGTCCTGTGGGCATCGCACTCCGCACGCTTTGCTACACGCTGCACTGACATCTTCGACTCCATCGCTGCCCGACTCGAATATCGACTGGCTCCGTCGCCGCATCATGTCCTGCCAGCACTGCATCGAGCACCGCTTCACCCTGTAACGCAAGCTTAGGTCTCACCGACACCGTTAATGAGCCGCTGCCTGCACCGAGCCGTGAGGACATTGCACGCTGCACCCTTCCATCTCACATCGCAACCATGACTGTTGCCCCGGAACAGCTCGTACCATTGTGTCGGCCACAACAACAAAAGGTACTGTCTCCGAATCTGTAGACGCTTTTGCTAACCCCTATCAATGCGGTTGGCCGGAATTGTTAGACTCTGTCGTATTCAGTATCGCTGTAGCCCCGGATGGAGCTACCGAGTCGGAGGAACTGTATTTTCACATTTTTCCTGCATTTTGAAGGTTATTCTGCACAGTAACTATTTTTAAGAGTATTGTATAGTGGATTTCTGTCATTTGGCCTTGTTTTGGTTTAGATGAAGACTATTTATTTTCTAAACTGGTGTAGTGTCCATTTGTAGTGTTTTCACTGTATTACTGAATGTATTCACAAATAGTTTACACACTACCTCTGAGATAAACCTGTCTGCTCGTGCCAAGCAACCAAGGGGGTGAGCAGGGGCTATTTTGGAAGTGTATCCCCCTTACCCTGACTAGGAAGAAGGGTCCCTACTTGGACAAAGGTACCTGCCTCTGCCAACTAGAGACCCACATTTCTTACAATGCACATCTCGAATCAGAAGAAAATTGCAAGAATCTCTGTGGAAATTAGTGTGCGTGTCACTGATCTCACTCCCTCTGTAACATGCAGTATCTTCCACAAGTGTGTGTCACTGATTATATAGGAAATTGCTTTTCAAACATGTGCCTGTTGTAAATTATTATAGTGTGTGTGTGTCACTGATCTTACTTCCTTTGCAACATGCTAAGTAACCCTGGGCATAGTTCGCGAAGTAGCGCTACGCGAAGTGCAATTCACACTACGCGAGCTACGCGTAGCACTACGCGAACTGCGTAGTGCGCTGTTCGCGATGATTGCACAGTGCCGGATGCTTGTCCGCACTATGCAATCATTGAAAACGGCATCTTGCACAGTGCGAGCTGTCTTTTACTGCCGCTCGAGTAGATTTTTACTCGAGCGGCAGCTTTCTCAACGCGGACTGGTAGTTTCTCATCGCGAGCGGTCGCGAGCATACGCGACCACTCGCAATGAGAAACCTGACCTCCCCGCGTTGAGAATCACGCCGGGAGGTTTATTTTCCATGCTCGCGATCGGCAACTTGATGTTGCTGATCGCGAACGAGGAAAAAGTCTCGGCGGGATATCATTTTGCTTGCTCGCGGTCGCCAACTTGACGTTGAGGACCGCGAGCAAGCAAAAAATGACCGCTGCACTACGCTACGCGTGTTTGCACTGTGCTACGTGCAATTCGCGTAGTGCGAAGTAGCGCAAACTTCGCAAACTACGCCAGAGTAGCGTAGTGCTTTGCCCACCCTTAATGCTAAGCTTTGTAAAATGTTACCAGCATGCAATGCTCTCAAAAATTGTGTGTGTGTCACTGATTGTGGCACAAATTATTTATCAAAAAACTACTAATTGTTGAAAATGTGGTGCTGTAAATATCATGTACCTATTTTAAAAGTGTGCATATCACTGCAAATTTGTAATATAAATGACACGCTTCTAAGTGTGCGTTTCACTGCAAATTTTCTCAAATAATATGGCTTTCATTTGCATGTGTTTTCAACAGGGTCATGTCAATGTAAGCTTCACTTGGATATGGCGTGGTGGACTCACCCCAAATAAACTGTAAATATCGCACCAACTCTATATGTCTTGCTAAAACCATGGTTGAGGTGATAAAAGAGGTGGGATTATGATCATTTTTTAACAGACTATCCGATGTTCCTTTCAAGAAATTGACATTGGAGATTGTGAGGTGACATTTTGAACTCTGGCCATCTCTAGCAGCTGTACGCTGGTAGGGTTCGTAATCTATTGCCCACCTGCTGTCGCTACTAACGTTATCTCTTCTTTAGCCGATATCCTGCCCTCTTGCTCACTGCACTATGCAAAATTTGTAGTGATAGGTGATCTGAACTTACATTTTGTTAGGGCAACGTGCCACTGGGCGTCTACTCTTATTGAGGACTTCAAAACCCTCCAGCTTTCACAACTTGTGCATGCTCCTACACACAATTTAGGCCATACATTAGATCCCATCTTTTCCAATTCAGCAGAAGCACAGGCGGATGCCCCTGTTCCTGTTATCTGGTCTGATCATTATATTATTCCATTTTAGTCTCCTTTTATGACCTGCATACCCACCTGGAAGGGAGATAGGCAGCATAAAGCTTGCAAATGGGCAAAGGTCACCCCCATGTCCTTTACAGATGCTTTAATAGGCAACCGTCCCAGCTTAAGTGAGAGGATCATTGGTGCCCTTCATTGGACTGCATCTTTGACAACCCACTTAACCAATTATTCTATGCCTTCAGCCAAATGGTTTAACGAGAACTCCTATTGCTTATGAAGACCGGCAAATGCCTGGAGCACCTTTGGTGCAAGAATTTCAGTATTGACAGGAAAGCTAATTACCACAGGGCCCTCAAGGACTACTATAAGCAGATTTTAATTACAAGTTGTCAATATTACGCTCAAACGATTGAATCAGGGCATAATTCTTTGCAAGAGCTCTTCTTGATTGTGAAATCTCTGTCCTCCCTGGAGTGTGTTTCCATTCATATTGCCCCATCAGTCGGCAGTTGCCTCTCGATTGCTCACATCTTCTCTGATAAGGTGTCTAAAATATATGACACTTTCCCTGAGGCAGCTAAGGATACGGCATGCCTTGAAGCATGCTTTAATCCGTCTGATTTTAAGGAAGGACTTTTCAAATTTTAACATTCTTTCTTTAGAAGAGCTATGGGACCTTCTGACCAAAGTGAAATCAGGCTCACCAGTCGACGCAGCTCCACCTAGGATTTTAGCCCATGGCATGGAGGCAATTGTACCAGGACCTGATTTCCAATCCGCTCACACTTGGCCTGATACTTTCAAGATGGAAACAGGCTATTGTCCTGCTGCTTCTTCATAAGCCCACTTTGGGTCCGTCTCTTCCAGTAAATTACAAGCCTATTTCCCTGCTCCCCTTCTTAAATGTGGCAGAGAAATCTATGAACAACAGCTGATGAATTTGATAGAAACCAAGGATCTCCACCATGAGACCCAATCATGGTTCTGTGTTCAAAATAGCATGCAATCAGCTCTGCTACTGGCCTCTGAATCTCTTACACTCCTTGCCGATTGTGGCAAAACGCAGGAACTGATAATGCTGGACTTAAGTGCAGCATTCAACACCACATCCCATGGCCTTCTGTTAGAGCGTCAATGGAATTGCCGTGTCAGGTATACAGCCTTGAGATGGTTGGCTTCCTTCCTTCAAAATTGTTCCTTTCAGGTAGTCCAACAATCTTTCTCCTCTGAGGTTCTATCACTGCAGCAGAGGGTGCCTCAGGGCTCTGCTCTGAGCCTTACATTATTTAATCTTTATGTGTGCCCCCTTGCAGAGGTCGTCAAGCAACAAGGGTAAACATTGTGTCATATGCCGATGACATGCAGTTGGTCATCAAGCTACCTCAGGATGAGGGAGCTGCCACAGCTTGGTTCATATGTTTGGCTGAACTTGCATAATGGATGGATCAAAGCTGCCTTAAGCTTAATGCCAGCAAAACCGATGTTCTTATCCTTGGTAAGCAGCCCTCAATCTGGTCCTTTATTTTGAGGCCAGATGTACTGGAATCAGCACCAGATCCCAAGTCTAAAGTGAAGAACTTGGGAATTTGGTTTGATGCTAAATTGACTGTCGACAATCGATTGGACTATCTGTTGGGGAAGAGTTTTGGTATTCTAAAAACTAACATCTAACATCATTGGCCTCCTCCCTAAGGCGGCCAGGAAAACAATAGTTTAGGCCCTGGTTATGTCCAGGCTGGAGTGTTGTAATGTTTTATACATGGGTGCTATGCAAGGTAGACTACAAAAACTTCAAAGAGTACAGAAGCGGCTGCTCATCTACAGTTAAATCTCCAGAGGCCCTGCTCTTGCCAAGCTGCACTTGTTTCTGGTGACAAAAAGAGTTTCTTTCAAAGTTTTGTGTCTGTGCCCTAAAATTATAAATGGAAAAGGACCTCACTACCTCTTTCCACTGGTGAAGCCATACCAGCCTACTAGAATTCTTAGGTCGACAGAAATGGAGCTTGCTGCAGTCCCTAGTATAAAAAGAGTTCACATGGGTCACTACTCTTTCAGATTCTTAGCCCCAAAACTGTGGAACACTCTACCCCATATCTGGAACAGGAATGCTCAGAAATAATTTTTTGACAGGAACTCAAGACATGGCTTTTTAGACAGAATTAGGGTCTAGCAGTGAGTGCTGTGTTTTCCAGCCTAGTTTTTCCTGTGCTTACTCTTTGGTCTTCTTTCCTTTTATGGTTAGTGAGTAATCTGCTTCTCCCTTTTGGCCCTCTATTGAGTTGCAATCCTAGCATGGGAAAGCTCCATTTGGAGTAACTAGGCGCTTCATACATTTAATTTCTTATTATTATTAAACTCATTCCAGCAGCAGCCAGCAATTCTCAGGTAGGTACAGTTGCAGGTTCAGGCAGGTCCAGTGCAGCAGGTCAACAGGGCAGTTGCAGGGATGTCTATGGAACTTTTTACATCACTGTAATTCAGAAAGGAGACAAGCCAACTGACACTCAGGTTAGCCTAGAATGAAGATAGCAGGACCAGTCTTCCTTCTCAGATAGCAAAGCGGTCCTCATTCCACAGGGCAGTACCTGGTAGCCACACAGCAGTCCCCTAGGGGGACAGTCCTTCTTCTGTAATGTCCACAGGTCCAGGAGTGTACTAAAGTGGTTCCAGAGAGCCAATATTTATACCTTACTATTTATACCTGTGCCAGCCTTTAAAGTGGGGTGATTCCCTATACTAACCCCCACATCTGCGTCAGGAAAGTTATTTCCTTCGCCTGTCATGGCTCTCGAAAGTCTGGGGTGACAAAGCATTAGTGTCAGGTTCGTCTGTGTGTGCTGGAGATAAGCCTTTTGAAGTGTAAGTGGGGCAGCTACACCCCCTGCTACCCTGGCAGGATGACCCATTCTGCCCACAGTTGGTCCCCTTTTGTGTCACTGTCAGGGAGGAATATACAAGCCCACAACAGCAGAGCTATTCACAGCCATGTGACCCAGGACACTGGCAGAAGGCGCAAATGGCATTTTCAGAATCGGAGCTTAAAATCTGACTTTACCATTAAAGAGGATTATAAATTACAATTTATTTGAGTGTAAACACCATATCTCTATCTGCTCCCAATCATGTTTAAATGTAATAAAGTAAACCAGTGTTAGTCCATGGAAGAGATATGCATTACAGTAGTGAAAAAAGACTTTTGGAGTTTTGCACTATCAGGGCATGTAAAACGTAAACACAAATGATGTAATTTTTAAATATCACATACCCTTCCCTATGCGCTTTCAGGTTCTACCTAAGGGATGACTTATAAGTATTAAAAAGGAAGGGTTAGGACTGACAAAGGGTTTACGCAGCCAGGTCGAAATGGTAGTATAAAATTGCACTACAGGCTGGAGGGTGGGCCTGAGACATGTTTTAAAAGGCTTCTTCAGTGGATGGCACAATGAGCGGTACAGGCCAGTAAGGGCATTTAATTTACAGGACTTGGGTACAAGTAGAACAATATAAGTAAATAAAATGTGTCCCGTGTCTCCCAAAATTGGCCTGGTGAGCGTGGGGCACACATCCACCCTTTACATTATCGGCTGGACCCTGGGGATGGTTTTTTCAGTGAATATATATATATATATATTTTTTTTAAATATATATATATATCGAAAGAACAAAAGATTCTCCGCACTTCCGCACTCCTGTGTGGCGAACAGAGAAACACGAACCACTTGTAATTAGGCACTGTTGTTGTTTATTCAGTCCTCAGATCTGACGCGTTTCAGACAACACTTGTCCTTGATCACAGATCACAGAGCCTAGTTCGCCATCTTTTTTATGTAAATGCAGTGACACCCAACCACGTGAGAAATAGACATAAAAGTAACACTGCCTAAATTAATCAATGCCCTGATAAGTCTGTTTTTCAATTTTTGCACATTACCATCAATTTGTTAAAAGTTTATATATATATAGAGAGAGAGAGATTTTTTTTCACTGAAATGCTGGGACATTATAGTTAGGCTCAGATTTCACTCATGCAAAGCCATAGAATTTCAGCAGATATACTCACCTGAACTAACTATAACTCACACCCCCACAATGCACTGCTTATGACCGCACATATTTCATCACTCATGATATGGTCAGTGACATCACTGATGACATCTCAAATGACATCACTGATGATATTGTCCACAGAACGATTCACACACCCACTCACACCCCCATACAGCCTCTCATACACCCACTCACACAACCCACACAATCACTCACACACTCATTCACAGACTCATACAACTACTCACATACACAGTCACTCATCTATACAGCCACTCATACAACCACTCACTTATCCATACAGTTACTCACTCATTTATACAACCACTCAAAGAACCCACTGATACCCACAGGACTACTTATATACCCATTCACACATGCATGCAACCACTCGCCCACCCTCTCACTCACCCTTACAGTCATTCATATACACTGTCACTCTTCAATACAGCCACTGACACCCACTCACTTACCTATAGACACACTTAAACAGCTACTCATGCACCCATACATTTACTTTTCCACCAATTGGTGTACCTGAACAGCCACTCAGTTACCCATACAGCCACTCACACACCTATGCAGTCAGCCACATATCCACTCAGTCACCCATGTAGCAACTCACTCTCCAATACAGCCAGTCACACAGCAACTAACTCACCCATACAGCTGCTAACACACCCACTAACACATCCATACAGCCACTCACATACACATAGGGCCAGATGTACGACCCTTTCATTTAGCGCATCGCAATTTGCGACTCATTGTGAGCCGCAAATTGCGAGGCGCTAAATGAAATGTACAACAGTGTTATTACACTGTTTTGCGATTCCCAATGGGGTCCCAAATTGTGAGCCTCTCGCATTTGCGAGCCCATTGGGAAGGCCAGCCCTCCCTGGGATGGTGGCCTGCTGGGCTCAGCAGACCACCATATCTGGGACTGCTTTTTAATAAAGCAGCTTTTTTTTTTAAATGCAGCCCGTTTTCCTTAAAGGAAAACGGGATGCAGTTAAAAAAAAATGAAACGTTTTCGTTTCATTTTTTGAGGACAGGCAGTGGTCCCTGGGACCACTGCCTGGCCTTAAAAATATTTTTAGAGACAGTCACAAAGTGGAAGGGGTCCCTTGGGGACCCCTTCCAAATTGCGACTGCATTACCACCCTCTTAAAGAGGGTGGTAATTTGCGAGTGTTTTGCGACCGCAATTGTTGTCACAAAACATTCACACATAGCATTGCGGATGCAATTAGGAAGGGAACACCCCTTCCTAATTGCGACTCGCAATTCCTAAATAGCGAGTCGCAAATAAATTGCGACTCGCTATTTAGGAATTGTACATGGCCAACAGTGATTTTGCATGCACAAACGGGTTCGCAAACCTGTTTGCGCATGCAAAATCACGTCGTACATCTGGCCCATAGAGGCACTCAGGCACACACTGATGCAGACAGTCACACAGCTACTCACATGACATATATTAGAAATACTATCACTCCTTATTGTGCACAAACCATACAAATTTAAATTTGCGGTACTTTAGTATATATATTTAACACTCATAAACGTTTAGAAAACACTCCGCATAAATTGGATGATGTCATCAGTGATATTATCAGTGATGTCATTTGAGATGTCACTGACCATGTTATGAGTGATGTAATACATGAGGTCATAAGCAGTGCATTGCAGGGGCGTGAGTTATAGTTAGCTCAGGTAACCATAACTGAAGAATCTTTTATGGGTTTGTGCGAGTGAAATCTGAGCCAAATAATAATGTCCCTGTAACCTTTGGTCTTATCAGTGAATTTCTAAGGTTTTTTAAATTCTAACTCCTAACTCTAACGTCCCTGCAACCTTTGTTTTTTTCAGTGAATTTCAATGTTTATTTCAGTAGTATTCATGTTTGCAGAGTGGTGGAGAAAGGGGGCGGAGCCTCCAACCAGCTCTCAGGAATCCCGCTGTGTAGGACTTACAGGAGGTAACAGGAGGGCGGCTTGGCCCCCAAGGTCCCTCATGATTAAAGTGGACTTTATCCCCCAACCAGTGGTTGCACCAGGAGTCGTGGTGGAGAAAGGGGGTGTGGCCTCCAAAGACCCCTTAGCAATCCCACTGTGTGAGACTTAATGGAGGTAACACGATGGGTAATTGCACCCAAGGACGTCCTAGGGGACCAACTACCTCTCCTGTTACCTTCAGTAGGTCCCATACTGCAGGATTCCTGAGAGGTTGTCAGAGGACATGCCCACACAGTGGGATTGCTAAGATATTGTCGAAGGGCAAGCCCTCTTTCTCTACCACTCTGGCACACTACTAGTTGGGGGATGATGTCCCCTTGACTTTTGAGGGTCCTTGGGGGCCAACTATCCCTTCCCTTACCTCCAGTAAGTCCCACAAAGTGGGATTGCTAAAATGTTATCGGAGGCCACGCCCCCTTTCTGCACCATTTTGCAAATGTGCCTCCTGGTGCACTACTGGTTGGGGGTAGAAGTTACTTTAGTCCCGAGGCCCTCAAGAGTAAAGTTTGCAGAGTGGTATAGAAATGGGGCATGGCGGCCTCCAAGTCCTCTCAGCAATCTCGCTGTCTGAGACTTACTGGAGATAACATAAGGGGTTGTTAGACCCCAAGGACCATGAGCATCTAAGGGGACTTCATCCCCTAACTACCACTGTGCCAGGAGGAGCATTTGCAGAGAGGTGGTGAAGGGGGCATGACCTCCGGTGACTTGCCTGAGGTTTATTTTTTTAAATGTCTTTTATGTTAAGGGAGGGGTCTGTGTCGCCCCCCTTCCCTGGGCCATTTTCAGACATGGGGCCTTTGTTAAATGAGTGAGGGGGGCCACACGCATGAAGTGTTGGCAGCCAATAAATATTTCAGTAGGTCTCAGTAGGTTGTTGGGCTCCCAGATATCTATGTTTTTTAAAGTTAAATATCTTTGAAACTACTTAATGGATATACACCAAATCAAAAAAGCACACTTTCTGCACCAACATCTAGCTTTTTGCTGAATTTGGTGTAATTTCGTTCAGCGGTTCGGGCTGTAGTCATGTTCAAACAATGATAAATTCCCATAGACATACCATGGGGAAAATGCATTTTGGGACTAGCTTTTTTCTCGGTCCCCGCTTGAGAGATCACCCGAAAACTTTCAACACAGCAGTTGAACCAAAAAAGGGATGTTTTTTGAAGATTTCGTGAAGATTCATCTAGCGGCGCCAAAGTTATCAGAACTAAAAATGCTTTTTCTATGGAAATTTTGGTCCTAACTATAACTACCTATTGGAAACCGCCAGTAGTTTTATAAATATCGCCAGTAGGTAGTTATAGTTTGGATGTAGTTTCCACAGGAAGAATGTTTTTTCATTTACCAATCACTTTGGCGTTGTTTGACGAATCCTTACGAAATTTTTAAAACTATTAAGCCAGTCACTTCAGCTGTTGTTTTGAAAATATTGCGGTGATCCATCAACCTGGGGCAGAGAAAAAGGGGAGGTCCCAAAAAGTTTTTTCTCCATGTTAATTTCCATTTGAATCTTTA
This sequence comes from Calotriton arnoldi, assembly GCA_963921515.1. Taxonomy (NCBI): domain Eukaryota; kingdom Metazoa; phylum Chordata; class Amphibia; order Caudata; family Salamandridae; genus Calotriton; species Calotriton arnoldi. The sequence continues at coordinate 694,582 of CAWUFW010009442.1, read as the reverse complement.
GACGTGGCTACAACCCGAACTGCTGAACCCAATTACACCATATTTGGCAGAAAGGTAGCTCTTGGTCCAGAAAGCACTCTTCTTGTTAAATGGTGTAAATCCATTAAGTAGATGCTGAGAAATGTGAAGATTTTTCAGATATACAACTGAGGCTGCGGTGGATCCTCGAACCCTCCAAATCTCGTGCCTGAGAATTGATTGGCTGCCAACACTTCAAACCAGGAAGTGTTGGCAGCCATCTTGTGACTAGGTTGAGCAGAGTCACAAGAAAAAGCATCAAAATAAAGAAAAGGGAGCAAGGTTCAAACACCCCGACCCCATAGGCATCATGGAGGTGTCACACAGGGACCCTTCAGGGCCCAAAAAGCATTTTAAAAAAAGGTTTTGGTGAGAATTATGCAGGATCCGTGTCTCCCATGCTTTGTTAATTTTAGGCCCCCGGGTGGGCCAGGTCCTGGGGGCAGTATGAAAATTTAGGAGGAGTCACGTGGGACCGCCACCTCCCTGGGGCACATACTTTCTTTAAAAAATAAAAATGCAGGGGAAGGTCTACGCCTCCCCCGCTGCCCCCAGGATGTTAATCTCCCGGGGCACTTTACATTAGGAATTTGAGGGGCCCACTCGGCCCCCTCCAGCAGCCCCTGGGACCGCCTTCTCCCGGGGCACAATATCCCAGGGCTTAGTTAACATTGGAGGGGGGCCACGCGGCTCCCTCGTGGAACCCTACATACTCTCTGCTCCAGCAATGTCCTGGGGTGGACATTACAGTTTGCTATGGCTTGGTGGCAGCACAGCTCCCGCCAAGCTAAAGCAAACTCTCTGCTTTCAGCAAAAATGCTCTCATTTGAGCAGGGAAACAGGCACATTGCTTTGGGATTCAGGGAGCTAAATGTCAGCAGCTCCCTGGATCCCAAAGCAATGCCAGCTCCCACAGGAGACAGGGAGCTGGCAGGGACCGTGGGGGCATTCAGACAACCCACGGTCCCCAACGGAGAGGCCAGGCCCCACGGGATGAGTCCCCATGGCCTAAGTTGGCACGGGGAGCGGGCTCCCTCCCCATTATAAAAAAGAAAAAAAGATATAAAGGCCTGACCCTGGGGGATGGGGTCCTCAGAGGCCAAAATTGGTCCAGAGAAGGGGGGTCACATGGTCTCCCTCTCCCAATCGTGGCGCTGAGCGCAGCACCCATGTAATGTCACAGTGGAGTCGTAAATCTACCCAAAATAAATGAATGAAAAATATTTCAAATATTAAATTACTCAATAATGTATTGACTCATACACTTATACAAACAGTCACACACGTACTCACAGGCTGATTCTTAGAATTATGTGCCCACTCACAGAGCCAATGAGATGATGATGCACCCGCTTACTGATCTAATCAGGCAGCAATGCACCCACTTCCAGATACTGATGCACCCACTTCAAGACCTACTTAGAAACTGACAAGTTCACTCACTAACCCACACAGACACTACGCTCCCACTCATCAATCCACTCAGACACTAAAACTCCCGCTGACAAACCCACTCACACACTGATGCACCCACTAAGAGATCCACACAGACACTGGTGCAATCTTTCACATACTCACTGAGTGGCTGATGTAGGCAGTCTAAGACCAAAGACCCACTCAGACACTAATGCAGCCATTCGCACACCCGCTTAGACACTCATATACCCACTTTGACTCTGATGCACCCACTAACAAACCGACTCAGATATTATTTTACCGATTTACAGACCCACTTAGACACTAATATACCCACTCATAGACCCAGACAGACACTGATGCACCCTTTCACAGCCCTACTCAGTTACTGATTAAGTCAGTGCAAGATTCACTGAGACACTAATGCACTGATTCACACATCTACTCACACACACCCTAAGACACTGACATACCTACTGAGACAGTGATGTAACCATTGACAGACCCAGTGAGAGATTCAAATAAGCACTCACAGACCTACTCGGGTACTGACACCGCCATTCACAGACCTTCTCAGACACTAACAGAGCCATTCACAAGCTCTCTCAGAAACTATTCCACCCACTTACAGATCCAGTCAGAGACTGATGCACCCATTGAGAAACCCAATCAGATATTGATGCAGCCACTTACAGATCCATTCAGACATTGATTCATCCAGTCATACATCTACTCAGACAGTTATGCAACCAGTCACAGAGTTATTCAGACACTGAAGCATCTTCTCACATATCTTCTTAGAAACTAACATACCCAGTTACTGACTCACACAGAGACAGACACATCCACTCACAGATTCACTTGCATAGTGACGCACCCAATCACAGACCCATTCAGACACTGATGCACCTACTCACAAAGCCACTGAGAACCTAATATACCCAGTCACTGACACGTCACTGACTTAGTCAGACACTGATTCATTAATTTACAATTCCACTTAGACACTGATAGACCTAGCAGAGACCCACTCAGAGTCTGATGCATTCTGTCACAGATCTACTCAGACACTTGTGAAGCCTCTCATAGAGCTACTCAGAGTGAAGTACACAGTTACATTTACATTTATACAATTAGAAAACTAGTTCAAAAAATATTTTAACATGTAACTAGTTAACATTATAGTAAAAAATGTAAAATGTGTTGTTGTGCATTGAGTTTGTGCTTTTGCTTTGCGGATCCTTGATGGGGTCACGAATCCAGAAAATATTTTTGAGGAGTATAGTTTTAAAAAAAAATACTTTGCAGTGTTGGGTTATAGGGTGGCTCTAAGAAGAGCCTATGTGTTTATTATGACTTTGTTGCAGCTACATGTAAGTGCTGATTCACAGTTTCAAGTTGCTGAAAGTTGCTGAAAAACACCCTGGTCCCTTCATCTGTAAGTGAACTCCAACACTTCTATAGATTTTATACATGTCAAAACGCAGGTTGTTGTTGTAAATAGAGCCCATGTTATGTTTTCTGAGGTAAGCAGAAATAGCTTTATTTACATGCTTCCTGACTTTTTCAATCTGTGGACAGAACTGATTTGACTACTTCCATTTCTGTCTTTGGCATATATTAGAGTAAACAAAGACAGTGCAAGGGAAAAGCGACATCAGTTGTGCAAAGGTATCCTTCATTAGCATTTCCAGCCCTACCACAGTCAGTGTGCCTATGTCATTTCCACCACAGTGCACTATCATGAGGTCAGGCAGTTGGAAATTCAAAATGCTTTTAACCAAAGGCAGTAGTTGGTGCCACTTTAATCCTCTCTGCACAAACCATTTAATATCCACATTATGCAAACCCAAGTCTTTGTCAATACCTCTGTTTCGAGCATACGTTTTGCCCCAGTAAATACAGCTGTGACCTACAATCCATACTGTAAACATTTTTAAGGCAGGTGTTGTAGGAATCAGACGACATCTGTAGCTGAATATGACAGTTAGTATAATGAAAGGCATCTAAAATGGTGGACAGAATGTGGTTTAAAAAAAGGAGATAAGTCATTGGGTGTTCATACACATTACCTACTTGAAAAAAAGGTTGCATCTTAATTGGTAAAATAAGTATTTTTCTTATTGGTTGTGGGGAAAACATTGAAAGATACAATACACTGGATAATGTAATATTTTGAAGTAGTCAACCACACCTGCTACTGTTAAATTGGAAGCTGGTGTGCTACAGTTAAAAACACTTGGAACTTTTGACTTATTGGTACAGTTGAATGTTTCATAAATTGTTGCTATGGAAACTGAGGTAAAGCAGTGTGGAGGAAGGGTTTCAAGTACAGTGTGCTTTTAAAATATAAAATGGAGTACGTTGTATTTCTTATAAATTTGAAAAGTGAATTTTCCCTATTCAGTGGTACGTTTCAAATTGATATGTTATTGAACAATGATAGCAATATTATTGGAAATGTCTTTTTAAACTCCCATAAGGATTCGCGACTCCACCGTGATGTTGTACTGGAGGGTCACACTTAGTGTCGCGATGGGGCTGCGACTCCAATAAGTTACACAACCAGATTGGGCTTCTTTAAAAGAGACTAATGAAGGATTAATATTACCACTTAAATAAAAGTGGTTTTTGATTTTGAAAAAATGAAGGGAATATTTTGATTTGTTACATTCATTTCTGTGGAAAATAAGTGGAAAAATATGCCATTACTGGTTCTTCTTTATTGAGAGTAGTTCATCACACTTGTTGTGTGGACAAGAAAATGATCTAAGAATTTCTGATAATTTCAGACTCTACAACAGGATTTCGCAGGTAAGTTATAAATGTGTAAGGAGTGTGATCTATGGTATAGGAGTGTTTAAGTGATTGTAATGATTTTTTTTTAACTATGATATGAACTACTTTTAAAAGTTGTGAAGTGGTAGAGAAATGTGAGGTTTAAAACATGTTGCCATGTGTATTAATCACTATCCTAGAACATATAACTCTCCACAATGGTACTCTGCAAGTAGGCCATAGAGGGTGATGTGTGTGCTTGAAACTGAAAGCGTATTCTGTCAAGTTTGAATGTCTGACTGCTACTATGTCTCAGCCATGACTATACTTCTACATGTAGTCTGACAGATGTGGTGCAGTGATGACCTTAACTTAAGAACCATGCGGTCTATCATACTCCTGAGCAAATATTGTCAGAGCTACTTCACCTTTCAGTCTCAGATGCACAGACCTCTTTGCTAATCAGGCCTCATGGACGCACATGAACATACAGCTTCATACCAGGCTGCTCTGTATAATAAGAAGAAAGTGATCAATGCTGATTCTTCTACACACATTTACAGAGCATATGGTGAGAAACAGAGGTAGTATAGTACCTATAGGCTTCTTTACATGTGTTGGCATACCCTTGAAAAGGCACTGACACAGACATTGAGGTGTCTATAAAATGCTGAAAATAATAAGCGTGGCATGAGAGGAGTCAGCCGTTCATTTTGGCTTAGGCCTAGCATTGCGAGCTCTACCTCTCTAATGAAACTGGTAGAGAAATGTGAGGTTCAAAAGATGTTGAGAAATGTAGTCCATATAAGTCTCTGCACAGGCACACTCCAAGTAGGCCATAGATAGTGATGTGTGTGCATCCAACTGAAAGCATATTCTGTCAAGTTTGAATGTCTGGCTGCTACTATGTCTCAGGAATGTCTGTATTTCTAAGTGTAGTCTGACACGTGTGGTGCAGCTGATGACCCTAACTTAAAAACGATACAGTCTATTATACCGTTGGACAAATATTGTCAGAGCTACTTTACCTTTCAGTCCCAGGAGCGGAGATCTCTTATCTAGGCAGGCATCACGGAAGCACTTGAACACACAATGTCATACCTGGTTGCCCTGTATAATAAGCAAAAAGTGATCTATGTACAAACCGAAAAGGTATACCAACTTATACAACCTTTCAGGCAGACTTTCAACCATTTACAGCTTTCCTAACATGCAAAATTAGAAATCCTATGTATCTACTGTTAATGGACACAAAGGCAGTCTAATTTTAGCAACTGCTTAGGGATTGTCACGAATAATGTTATGTGAATGATTAAAGATCATTAAGTTATGTAACATAGTATTAAAATTGTTCTTTCTTTTTAGATATTTAATTTACTCAAAGCAAAAGACTTAAAGGTGGCAAGAAAACAATAAAAGAGAAGAGCACAAAAAACTGTACTACTTAAATAAGACTGAAAAGAATAAATTGGAATATGCACACAATATTGTAGAATAAAAAAATCTTTTGGTAAGAGAACTAAGCAGTTTCTTAAAACAGTATTTCGAAGATTAAAAACTTGAAAATTTTGAAAAGAAAACTTTAACGACAAGTCGGAAACTAAAAGGGATTACTCACGTTAAAAGAACTTCAAATTTAAAAAAAAAAACTCATCTAACAAGAAGGCAGAAACAATATAAAGATATAAGAAGAAGAGTGTTTTGAAGTAGAGTAATTCAAAATGTACTAAAAAACATAAAACAGTATAAGAGAAGATCAGCAGCTTAAAAGCAAAAGCAACAGATTCAAAGTGTAGTAGATAAAGCATGTGAGTTGAAACAAAAAACTATTTATCTTAATATTGAACAGATTAAGAACAATAGATGAAACAGTGGTGTTTATGAAGTAAAAGAGTAAGAAAAAAAGACTGGGTAATAGAACTAACTTTTGTAAAAACCACTTGTGAATGGAAACACACTTCCAGCACTGAGTCTTTCTTTAATGAAGAAAGCTATTTTCAAGAGAATGCATTAGTACATGCAGTCGATACTAGTGGTCGATGTTATGAGGTGATAGATTGCTCTCCCATTCCAAAAGAGAAAATGGTTCCTAGAAATGTAGAAGAAGTAATAGCTGAAGAAGTTCAAGGAAGGCATACACAGGCTTCTGTATATAAATGGAATTGTAGCAGTATTTGCAGTATTCAACAGGAGTCTATTGATATATTATGAAATCTTTTACGCGAATACGCAAATAAAAGTGTTAAACTGAAGAGTAACATGTTGCAAGGACTAAATCAATGTAAAATAATAAAATATACCAAGTGACAGGGACATTTTCTGGCTTGTCTATCAAGGAAAGTATGCCAAAGCACTTTTCATCATTTAAGAATGTTAGCTGTCCACCACTCTGAAATGCGGAAGTTAGTTAGGAGACTTTACTATGTAAAAACTCCAGCATCATGTTTAAGTGAAATGAATACAGCTCTTTTGCATGATACAGTAGCAGATGTCAGAATGTTTGTGATGATGTACAGTTTAGTTTTTTGGTTCTGAATTTGAGTGTAGACAAAATGAGGACTTAATATCTGCATCTGTAGAGAAATTAGTACTGATAAATTTACAGAAGAGATTACAAAGTTTAACACTGTTTTCTCTGAAAACCAAACTACATTTGTATTTGTTGTTGACACACTCACCACAAAAATCAAACTAGAAATGTTGATTTATATTTAAAAAGTAAGAAATAAAACAATGATAAGTGGCAACAACTTGCTGCTTATTTATGTGTAGAAGAACGTTTTGACTTGTCCATTAATCAAGTTATATGCAACTGCTGTTACAACAAATTAGAAGAAAACAAAATGCCAGCTACAGCTGAACATAACAACTTACAGTCAGTACCAATTCCAAAATAATTAGTAGATTTAAATGTCTATGAGTCTATTCTTATTCAATCAGTACCCCAGTTCCAGGCGATAGTTAGTATGGAACGGAAGACTGGTGAGGTGCCAAAAACAGATTTACAAAAAGGTCTCAAAGGAAGACTTCTGTATTTACCTTAAGATTTTAAGAAAAATTCTAAAACTATTGGTGTAGACAGACAGGAAAATGAGGCAGTAGTTATTCTGGTAAATGGCACACCAACAAAGAGTAAAACAATATGGCAAGAGTTAGTAGATATCAGTAAAGTACGAAATGCAACATTATATCTGGTACAGAATAATATTGGCCAAATTGAAAAAGTGGATAAATCCAGAAGTGAATAGATTTAGGAACATTATACCATACATCCTCTCCATTCAAAAGAAATCATTGATAACACTATTGAATTATTTCAAATGAAAGAAGCAACAGGAGCTCACATGAGTATACGAGAAAAAAGTTTAGAATCTCGCTGTTCCATATTGGAGACGGTAGATAATTTGACTATCGGCTTGTACGGATTCCAGCATCTGAATATCGGTCATTAAGATTATACTGTGAAGATCCAAGATTTTCTATTCCTTATCTATTTCATCTTCTCTTTGAGAGTGAATCATCTGGACTTTCATATGCAGTGAACCATATATTAAAACTAGGAATTCATCTACAAAATCTTTCTACGAGACAATTGATGGAGAAAATTCAACAAAGAGATGAAAACTTGGAATGTCACTTAATAGATTTAATGATTTTTTACCGTTGGAACTATGACTACTCCGTGATTTATAAGGGTACCTCAAAGTGAAATTGATGCTGTTTATGAATGTCAATGGTTTTAATATACTAGTTTTGGATCTATTTTGTGTTTTTATGATGAATGTAATTTGATTGTTAAATGACTGTGCCAGTCGTGTTTTAATAACAAATTTAAAAAAGTCTTTTTTAATAAAATAAACATATGTCATTATTTGGTACCATAAAATGTAATTGTGGTTGAGGTTAATTGAAGAATATTGCTTTGAGATTGGATGTGGAAGTGTGAATGTGTTATAAGTGATTTATCCAAAGGGAATGAAATCTTTAAAGTTCACTTAGAGCCCTGTCCCTTTGTGTGAGGGTCCTCTCTCCTGCGTTTTTTTTTTACAGTAATGAGTGGCATGACAGCAGTATACCTTTCGTTTAGAGTTAGGCCTGGCACTGGAAGCTCTGTCTCACTAATGTAACTGTTAGAGATATGTAAGGTGTAAAACATTTTCCCAAGTGTATTAACCAGTATCCCAGTACATATAAGTCTCTATAAAGGTACACTGCAACTAGGCCATAGATAGTGATGTACATGCTTGAAACTGAAAACTTAGGGGTCGATTCCGATTCAGGCCGGAAAACGTACCGACCGACTCGGTACGGGAATGTAGTCCGACCGACACGTACCGGCGCTGCCCGATCCGCGTAGTATGATGCAATGCATGTGAATTACGACCGACTCGTACGGAACACAAGCTGAACGACCGAACCGCACGGAAACCAGCTATCCGGCCGGAAAATCTACGCGAATCGAACCGACCGACACGCACCAGGAATGAACCCGACAGAAACGTACCCGCGAACTCCGACCCGCGCAGTACGATGCAATGCGTGTAAAACCAGACTGAGTCGCATGGAGCTCAAGCCGTACGACCGACACGCATAGAAAACAGGGAGCCGAAGCAACCGAATACTCCGCGACCGACGCGTACGCCGCACATGAAACCCAGCAGAAAGACAGCGTGAAAGACTCGGAGAAGCTCGCACGAGCCAACTGCAGCGTCCTACTCGGTCAGAAGAACGTCTCCTACATGCCTAAAAACTACAAAGGAAAAAAAAAGGGCCAAACAAGCAATGACAAAGTCAATAAATACAGGGGAAAAAAAACATGGAACAAAGACACAACCAAAACTCCACCCATATAAAGGCCACAAATCCCTACCACGATCCTTTGCAAATTCAACAGACCTGCCAGCACAGAACACCATCAGACAGCAACCACAGACACACTCACAACTCATCCATCACACAAGCCACACACCATTAGCACCTCCCAAATAGCACCCTCACATACACCCAGCAAAACTGACACTCACCCACCCTCACTTGCACACTCACACACACATCAATCCCCGCCACCACCCATCACCATGCCCCCAAAGAAGAATCCAAAGTTCCTAGACAGTGAATTGGAAGTCCTAGTAGATGAAATGCTCAGGGTAGAGCCACAGTTGTTTGGTACATTGGTCCAACAGACCCCCATGTCGCAGAAAACCAAGATGTGGGAGAGGATCGTCGACAGGGTGAACGCACAATCACCATGTTTGCGCACAAAGGAAGACATCCAGAACAGGTGGTATGATGTGCGCAGGAGGGTCAAGGACCTACTCAAGAAGGATCACGCCTTGAGTCATCGCACCGGCAGTGGCCCTCCTGTCAAACCAGTATACCTCAGGTCCTGGGAGGAGAAGGTGCGGGCCATCCTACCACCAGAGAGCGTACATGGACTATCAAACATCCCAGAGCCTGGTGAGTACACAATCAATATACCCAATATTGTGTGACAATACACACACATCACTGTCAAGTGGAAAGTGAAACCATGCACCGTTAGCAAAGCCACAGTAACCAAAAGATAATCATCCCAAGATGTGTATGCTAGTCAGACAAACACAATACCTGCCATCTCATAGTGATATGTAACTGTGTCATGACATGTACAAACCTAACAACAAATAGAGCAAGGCAGTGGCACAAATCTATCCAACAAACACTGTCAGACATTTTGCCACCACTAGAACACCACCTCACAGGGAAGCTCACTGAAAGGAAGGAATTGTGTGTATGCTGGTGAAGTGAGTGTAGCCAATAGCATGATGGGAGTTGTAGTCACAGATATTGGTCACCCTCACAATTGGCCCATCAACACCACTCTGAACCATGCTCACATGACAGGGATTGGAAAAGAACTGACAAGATGGCTGACACTGGGTACTGCTGTGGGGAGCACAAGGCCCTGCTGGGAACTGTGCACCAACCAACAGCAGGACACCACTGCCTGACATCCTGAAAGCCAACTTGCACTCCCTGCAATGGAAGCACGTTCCATGGTGGGATATCTGGCTGGGTGGGAAGGAGGACTGACAGCTCTGACCATAGTTACCAGCAGCTTTTCTCACACACCCTCTTAACACAAACTCCACACAACTCACCTGGGAGAATGCATTGCCTCACACTCTAATTAAATATCCCACAAAGAACTACCACACTGGGTTATGCTGTGTGAAGCACAGGGACACTTTTGGGACTTGTAGCCTAACAAACGCCAGGACAACACTGTCAGCCATCCTGTCAGCACAGGCACACTACGCCACAGGGAAGCAGAGTCAAAAGGAAGGAAGTATGGGCATGCTGAGAAGGGGGATGTAGGCAATAGCATGATGGGAGTGGTAGTCACAGCTCAACATCCCCCACCCACATGGCCCAGCAAGCTCACACTGAAGCATGCACACATCACAGGGAGTGAAAAGCCACTTCTAAGATGTCTGACAATGGTGCTCTGTTGTGGGGAGCACCAGGCCCTGCTGGGAACTGGGCACCAACCAACAGCAGGACACCACTGACTGACATCCTGACAGCCAACTTCCATTCCCTGCAATGGAAGCACGTTTTATGGTGGGATGTCTGGCCTGGGGGGAGGAGGAGTGCCAGCTCCGACTACAGCTACCAGCAGGCCCTTACACACACACCACTTCCACTAACTCCAAACAACACACCTGGGACCATGCTCTACAAGAGAGTGAGTGAAAAGCCACTTCTAAGATGTCTGACAATGGTGCTCTGTTGTGGGGAGCACAAGGCCCTGCTGGGAACTGTGCACCAACCAACAGCAGGACACCACTGACTGACATCCTGAGAGTTAACCTGCACCCACTGCAAGGGTGGCATGCTTCATGGTGGGATAACTGGGCTGGGGGAGAAGGAGGTCCGGATGTCAACCAAATACCACCAATGCTGGCCATACACACACCTACTCTGCAAAAACACATAGCACACGTGGGACCAGTCACTCCCAAAGTAAAAGCCCTGGCAAGATGGATGACACATGGGCATGAGAAATGAGGTGCCTGCAATTCACACCCATGCACTGGCCAACCCAAACACGTACACACTCACAGCCATTGCAACTCTATGTTTACACACACTGTCAGGGGATGCAGTGTCCATGGGTGCCCCCTGGCCTGGCTGTGAAGGTGTGTCTTGCAGATGACAACTGTGGAGAATCAGACATACTACATAGCACAAAACACACAGGAAGTCACAGAGACATCATTGACAGGGGACACCTGACAGTGAATGCAATGGACACACCAATATACCGGACACTGTACCATGGTGTCAGTCACACAAGTTGCGGTTGTGAGCTGCATTCCACTCCCACATCGTTCGGCAACATATGCATCCTTCACACAACACACCACTCACTGTCATAGACACTGTAGACACAAGCACCAACCTGGACTGCATTTGAGGAGACATGCTACTCACAGCAGCAGAACTGCAACACACACCACTGGCCATCACTGTCATGAGAATGGAAAAGCCAGAGAGCTGCCGTGCCCAATCCTTATCACCATGGAGGACATTGACAAGATTAATCACGTTTGCACGTACAAAACTCAGCAACAACATCATTAGCTACGTTAACAACATCACTTGTATGAAATGAGACGTGAACTAGGAACCCAGACAACAACACAGATACTCCCAAGAGTTCCCAGGCATACCGGACTGTGACCATGTTGTCCAGACACACCAATGTGACGCACAAAGACTGGCAAAAATGCAACCACACATGGCCCAATCTTGAAAGATATCCTAAGTGGAATTGCAAGTATGTCCCTGTTAAAGGACAAATGTGGACAAGGATGACACACCTGTGTCAGGCACGTGATGGCCCTTGAGTAGCAATGGCCATGTATAGCCAATCAATACATGAGCTGGTCATGCACACACCTCAACATTCACATTGAAATGCTTCAGGTTGGCAGGACAATGTGCTACACCAATATCAACCTCTGGCTGTGACAACTTAGGACAATGCAATGTACAGGCCCGCATCCAGATGTACAGTCACAACTGTCATGTGTTTGAACCATTGATGCCTGTAGAAACATAACATACATTGTGTGTCTCTTCCAAACACAGGTGATGATGGGGACACAGCAGCAGATGATGAGGAGTCCCTGTCCCAGGCTCCGGTGGCCCCTGAGCTCTCTGGTGTGGAACAGCCTCTGCCCTCCTCGGATGGCAAAGACCTACCTGGCCCCTCTGGTGTGAGCCATCATGCAGCACCAGCAGGACCACCATCTGCACCCCCTGCACCCACTCCTCCACACATCTGCCAACACACAGACCACCCCCGCCGACATGGACAGACCAAGGACACTGAATGACAACAGCACAGGGACCCCGGCCCACCGGGAAGCAACGGACAACAACCCCAGTATCAACCCCCAAGGGGGCCTAGGGTCACCTGTGCGTGCCACCACAGGTCCCGCACGTGTGGCCAGGGGTGGTGGGAGGGGTGGTAGGCAGAGGTCGTTGTTTGCAGAGGGGTCTGGACTGCATGACGACCCACAACTGGTACGCATTGCAGATGCGTACCAGAATAGCACCGGAGAGGTCAGCCAGGTAGTGGGGATCCTCAAGGACATTCAACAGCAGCAGGCTGCCCATCATGCCTGCTTGGACTCCCACATGTCCCGTGTGGAGACACACATGTCTGGCATGGAGTCCAAGTGGGACACATTGGAAGAACTGACAGCGGTGCAGAGGGACATATTGACATGCCTCCGCCAGATTAGCACCAACATGTCCACACCTCCCTGTGTGCCCACAACATCTGGTGCCGCAACAACTGCAACTGCCACAGGAGGGAGGATGACTCTGGTGGAGAGTCCTCTGCACCGCAGCGGCCTGCACGTGAGGGTCCCCCCAGAAAGAAGAGGGGTCGTCCGAGGAAGGACAACTGAGAGGCAGATGGCCATGTACATCCCCCAGGAACCCAACACCTGTTCTGGAAATTCTCCTTTGTGTGCAAACTGTTCACCCTGTCGAATGCAACCCAACTCTCCCACATGACATGGGGAGTTTAAGTTGGACTAATGTATCAGATGACTGTGGACTTTACTCAGGACATTTCTGCTACCAACACTTCCAACTCATCTGAGAACTTTGGATTCCAATCCCAATGTACAGCACCCACCATCCTGTGCACTATCCTCACACATGTATGTAAATAAACTCACTAATACACCATACTTGCCGCTGTTGTGATTCCAACGTGGTTTTTGTCATGGAGATGATGATCTGCTAAATGACACTGTGCATGCTAACTGCTACAGCAAGTTCAACACCGTCATGTGAGTCATGGCGACGTGACACATATGAGGGAGGCACACCACTAGGGCAACACAACACATACACACCAGGGCCATCTGACTCATCGCCTACACTGATGTTGCCAGGAAATGCAGTGGAATGCACAGACACCACACCTATTCAGAGTCTGTGTTAACTAGCCCACAGGTGCAGTAAGCAAATGTCAGGCAGATGTGTGACCACAGACAACGCATATCCCAAAGTGAAGCACAGGTTTATTACACATTTGCAACATGTTGTTTCCACTACAGATGCAAGGTAATCCCACGTGGCAGTGGCCACACAGTCACCAAGTGTTGAAGAAATAAAGTCCAGGGGTGTGTGGCACATCACCTGTAGGGAAACGACTGCTTCCACCCTGGAAGTTGAATCATGGTGTCGGGGGATCCGAGTTGACCAAACAACTCTGAAAGTACCCTGTGAAGGACAGACATGACACACAGTCAAAAGCACTGAAGAACAGGACAGACCTGCAATACTCATGCCCAATACATGTCACAAGATACCTACACAAAACCAAGTTAGCATGTCAACACTGTTGGGGAGTACAGGCTACCTGTAAGGACACATCGCTGCATGCATCCAGTCAAGTAGCACATGGCCACACTCAAACAGCAACAGAGCACCACCAACACATATCATGCAAACTCAAATCATTGACATAACATCTCTGTATACTCACATTCAGCTGAAGAAGTTGTTGATGAGCTGTGTGCGGACATCACCCTCATCATCATCATCATCACTGGCATCGTGGCCCAGGCCAGGATCCTCCACAGGTGGCGGATGTTGGTCATCGTCATCCAGGATGAGAGGCAACTCCTTCCGCACTGCCAGGTTGTGTAGCATGCAGCAGACGATGAAAATCTTGCACACCTTTGCAGGGGCATATGGGAGGGCCCCTCCTGTCTTGTCCAGGCAGCGAAAGCAGCTCTTCAGGAGACCAAATGTCCGCTCAATCACTCTCCTGGTCCGACCATGTGCCTCATTCTAGCGCATCTGGGCTGGTGTCACAGGGTTCCTGAGGGGTGTCAGCAACCACGGCATATTGGGGTATCCGGAGTCACCTACATACAGACAATTGCACATTAGCTGAGTTGGAAAAGAGGGTGGAATACAACATTGCAGAACACACACAATGGTACAAAGTCAGTACACACCGACAAGCCAGGCACGCTGGTTCTGCATCTGTGACATCATCCTCGGGATGCGACTACTCCTCATTACGTAGGCATCGTGTGCAGAACCGGGGAAACGTGCACACACATGTGAGATGCTCATATCTGCAAGACATACCACCAGAGCATTGATAGAATGGTAATGTTTCCTGTTCCTGTATACCTGCTCATGTGCCTGTGGTGGTACCAAAGCCACATGTGTCCCATCAATGGAGCCGATGACATGTGGCATCCTCCCCAGGGCATAGAAGTCACTCTTGACATCAGTGAGTTGTTGACGTTTAGGGAAATAGATGTACTGGTTCAAGTATGTCAACATCGCCTCCAAAACATCGCGTAGCACACGGCTGAACATGGTCTGTGACATCCCACCAGCAGACGCCACAGTGTGTTGAAAGGTACCGGTGGCAAAGAAGTGTAGGGCTGCCATCACCTTCACCTTGGGGGTCAGCGCTTTAGGGTATGGCTGGCCGGGTTGCAAATGTGGGGCCAACAGCCCCGCCAATTCCTCAATCAGCGGCCTGTTGAAGCGGTACCGTCGGATGCAGTCATGTTCAACCATGGTTGCAAGGTCAGGGAATGGTCTATGGACAGCTGGTGCCCTGCAGTACATAGGTGAACAAAGAAAGATTGTCAGTCACCCCACATATGTGGCATCGACCATACTCAATATCACATGATACATCATTACGAGACACAAGTACTTGATGTGTGTGCCGTTCTGTATGGACATATATGGCACCTACATGGCCATCATCTAACATCTCAGTTCAACATGTGTTGACAACAAGTTCCAGGTTGTGCTATGGGAAATCATTTGGCTGTGTCACAGTACCCATGTACTGCTGTCACGTTCCAAACACACACCACAGTGACAAGTGAGGACAGATGTGTCCCAGGCATCACAGCTCTTTGACAGGTAGATTTCCAGGGACCCTGTATTGCCACATGGACACTGGCATGACATGGCGTATCATGTACACGTCAGCAAAACAACCATGACTCCCACAGGTAGTAGCCCCTGTTGCCTCTGCAGGACAGACATGGATGTCTGTGACACACACACGCACAACATCAAAGTCGATGCACAAACAACGTGGATGTGGAGACTGTCTCCCATTGTGCACATGGAATCAGAGACATCTGAAACACAACATGCACACAGACTGTGGAGGGCCATCACAATTGTGGCAATGGGTCACCCTGTGACATACATACCATCCCACATGGGACTCAGGGTGTATGTGACATAACATACACATACACAACCTGGAAATGTGACCATGCCACATGCTCTGAACTGAACAGTTGCACATCACAGTGGTCATGTGCACAACACACAAAGGATTCTGTCCCCATGAACACGTGCACAGCCTGGGAGTGGCTGCCCCCAAGTGCCACCCAACAAACCACATGTTGACCCCCATACACACACAGGTAATGCAGCCTTACATGCCTTAGGATACAGTGTGGACAGGCTGTGGTGTTGTAGGTGTGCCCCTGAGTCCCTGGCAAGTAATTGTGGCTGGCATAAGTTCACCAGTGACAACCATGGTGACATATGCGAGTGACTTGTACAGGGACGCGTCGTACAGTAATGGACCGATCCATGCGCACGCATTGGTTATTGCATATGATGTGGACGGATGCGTGTTGTGTTTCGGAATACGCGTCGTACAGCAATGGACCGATCCGTGCGCACGCATTGGCCATTGCATATGATGTGGACGGATGCGTGTTGTGTTTCGAAATACGCGTCGTACAGCAATGGACCGATCCGTGCGCATTCATTGGCCATTGCATATGATGTGGACGGATGGGTGTTGTGTTTCGAAATACGCGTCGTACAGCAATGGACCGATCCGTGCGCACGCATTGGCCATTGCATATGATGTGGACGGATGGGTGTTGTGTTTCGAAATACGCGTCGTACAGCAATGGACCGATCCGTGCGCACGCATTGGCCATTGCATATGATGTGGACGGATGCGTGTTGTGTTTCGAAAAACGCGTCGTACAGCAATGGACCGATCCGTGCGCACGCATTGGCCATTGCATCTGACGTTGACGGATGCGTGTTGTGTTACGAAATACGCGTCGTATAGCAATGGACCGATCCGTGCGCACGCATTGGCTATGGACTGACATGGTAACGGACGCGTATTCGAAGCTTGTACGAGTCGGATGCAGTGAATTCAGTTGGCCACCCACAACAATGTTGCAAATTCATGGGTGTCATCAAGTTGAAATTTTGAAGGATGCTGTAGGCGTTTATAAGTGGTGCAATTCCATGCATTGGCCAGATTCAGAAGATGCAAACGACTTGGACCTATCACTTTGTACACATGGGACAGTATCTGCCTCTGCAGCACACATATAATGCTGGCTATTCCCCTGAGAGCTCACTTGCCTGCACTACATGCTCCAGGACGACATCTGCCACTACCACTGCTGCTGTCTCTGCATCCTCTGGCTACTGCAATGGCACGTACTGTGGATAGAGCCCCAGCCTTCAGCACTGAGGAGAACCAGGCCCTGCTGGACAGCCTCCTTCCACAGTACAGCAAGCTGTATGGGAAACCATGGGAGCAGGTGAGTGTGCTGTCCACTGCCTTACTAATTGTGCATGTTGTCTGACTAGCAGTACTCACAGTGTGTACACCAGTGGCTAGCATGCTCACTGAGTAGTTGTCAACCCCCAAAGTGTGTAGTTACATGACCTGAACAGGTATAGTGCAGTAACAGTGCATTCCAACAAGGTTTTAATTCCCAGGCAATGATACCATTTAGTAACTGCTGGACAACTGTTCATAGCCATAGTTGCACTACCTGTGTACATCATATGCCCCTGTGATTGAGACATGTATATCCAACTGTGTGATGCACGGATATGTTGCATGTGTAGTAATGGCCTTTTCACTTTGTCATCCTCACAGGTTGATGCCCACCAGAAGCAGGAGATCTGGCTGACCATCGCCCGGGCAGTACGATCTGTGGGGGTCTACAGGCGCCGGATCGGCAACTGCCAGAAGAGGTGGCAGGACCTTCGTGGCTGGACCCGGAGGATCGCAAGGGTCCAGCTGAAGCTGTCGCCTCCTCGCAGGAGGGGTGGACACCGGACCATGACTCCCCACATGCTCCAGATTCTGGCGGTGGTCTTCCCTGACCTGGATGGGCAGCTGAAGGCCAGACAGCAGCAAGGAGGGGGTAAGTGCTAGCCTTTTCTGGGTACTATGACTAACATGCTCTATGCACTCCTTTAGCCTGGTTACACTTCCACAGTACGACTGTCTTGTCGTCCTGGACTCATGTCCCTCACTTGTGTCATGCCCCCTCCTCATCTGATACACAGGTGTGGCCCTTACAGTCTGTGACTTAGGTCACTTGGGTACTGTGTACTTGCAGTTACCTGTTGTTCAAGTTGGGGACAGCATCAGTTACAGGAACTTTGTTGTGGGCTGCATGGGTGGTACAATTGCTCACACAATGCTTGTGATCTGACATGTACTCTGGGTATGGCTTTAATATGTGTTCCAATTACCGCTCTGACTCACCACATGTCTGGGGTATGTGTCACACACCCATGCTGCAGCAGAGACCAAGGTAGGAGCCTCAGAAGTATGTCCATCATGTGTGTGACACATGCATAGCCACCTGCCTAGTGTTCAGGGTAATACCATGTTGCACATGGACCAGGACTGTAATGCCTACTCCGGACATCGAAGGCACTCTGTTCTCCCACTCCTGTGTGTCAGCATACATATTGGGCATTGTGAAGAGTGCACTCAGGTGTCTGCCTCTGTGTCACCGTGGTGTGGCCTTGCTTTTTGGACTCCTGGAGTGTTTAACAGTTTGGGGTGGCCAGCCATCTGAGTTGTGACTATAGGATCTGCACATTGATTAATGCATAGGTTGTTATAGGGATTCTGCACACACAGAGCTATGCACAGGATGATAGGACCTCGGAATATAGTGGTGAGCCTACCATAAGCCGTAGCACCTAAAACCCCAACCCAACTAGCCTTAGCGTCCCATTAGCAACAATGTACCAATGATTAGACAACCCAGAACACGGTATCTCTCTCTCTCAGGACTCGCAGTAGCAAGAACACCCTTTCGTCACTCACTCATACCTGTCCACAACGGGCGTAAGAAAAGACACAGTATAGGTTAAAATGTTTATTTCAACTTACGTGCTCTAAGATACAGTACACGTGTCAGTACTATCAGCATAATGCATAAGAATAATATAATCAGCATAGTTACCACTCCATAGAATACAAACGGGGAAAGCATTTCATAAAGCAGTGGCTATAGGGCTAAATGACCTTACCACCCTCCCCGTGCTAGAAGCTAGTTTATTATACACATAGAAGACCTCTGGGCTTTGACTAGCGAACCCCCATACCTCAGTCTCTAGATGCAAAGACTACATCAGCAGACAATCACAGCTCTTCTCCCTGGAAAGGTTTTTCTCCAAGTCCCTCCTAAGCGGGAAAACCGCAATATTAAAAGCACACCAATTTCTCCATGGCAGCTGTACATAGTGTTATGTCTAGGTGCGAGGGACTGGCCATATCAGCAAGAACTAGGGACGTTGTTTTTCGACCTTGTAACTGTTGTTCAGACTGAGCCCAAAGGGAACAGGAGAAAAGGTGAGAGACAGAAAATGTAGACAGTTCTAAAATAACTTGGCAGAAGCAGAGAGCGACAGAATAACGGCTAAGAGTAACGTGCGCAAAAGTCATCATGGCAGCCAGGCCTATGCCAACGTATCCAGGCAGGCCAGGAGGCCACAAACCACAAGACACCCTCCCCTGGACAGTCCATCGGCCAAGACTAAGGACGAAGACAGAGTTCAAAACACCTGTGCAGAACAGAGGCGTCCACAGTGGAAGTAGTCCCAACGAAGGACAACGGACGGGAAAAGGGAGTAAAAAAGACAGTCAGCGAGGCAGTTCAAGGTCAGTGAATGCCATATCAATACAAAAACGTGGAAGTGCAGAAAAACGCTATACCGTCCAAGAGGACATCATTGGAATCGTCAGAAAATATAGACGCCATCCAGTCCAACAGATCAAAGCTGCAGGAATGCTCCTCAGAGGACGGAGCATCCAAAAGCAATGCGGGACAGCTTGCGTGATACTCAATATAGCTTTGTTGTAGGAGATTCCGAGCAGCCGCCCAGATATCCCATTGCGCTAAAATCCCCTGTGCAGCCGCACGCGTCAAGCAGCCTGCAACGGAACAATCCATGGTCCAGGTGAAAGGACAGCGGATGCAAGACATCACAGGTTGCACGCAAGTGAAACACGCAAAGCGAAAAGAAAGGGTATAGGACACACTCAGTGTCGCCAACGGCAGAACTCCGAAACCAGACAGAAGGCGCTCACGGAGCAGCTGGAGGCGTCCGGGGTCGAGAAGGGCCCATTGGGGAGCAGCCATTGCGGAGGAAGCAGACCAACAGCAGTACACCAGCCGCCAAGGCAAGGATTAACGCAAAGCCACCAAAGACGCTGGAAAAAATCGAATGAATAAATGCCGGTATCACACCAAAAATTGTTTGGAAAGTGGACACAAGGCCGGACCCCACCACCTTAAAAAAGTGCACCAGACCTACAGTGTTAGATGCGTTAAAAATACGGTGAATTAATTCACCGAAATGTTGTGGGAGGTTAGTGTTCAAAAGGGCCTGTATTTCACTGTGGGTACTTGCCACCTGGAGAATGAATGTCTCCCGGGCGGATGTGAGCATAACCTCCTCGTTCAATAATAGCGCCTTTATTCTGCTCAGTTTATTGAAATCCGCCTTCATAGTAGGAATGGAAGGCCAAATAGAATTATCTATGATGTCGTGAGGGGGAGGAAAAAGCACATTCTTGCAGCAGACAACCCTGTGCGAAACTGTAACAATATAGGGTATGCCGGCCTGCATGCCACAGCAGTTATCGTTATTCAAAAGCAAATAGCTACCATTTGTAAGCAAAGTAAAGGTAGGAGAAATAGCAGGAGCGGGAATACCCCTCAACACACAAGCAAGATTCGGAGCGGAAACGTTACAAGCTCCGTGCAATTTTATGTGCTTGCAAACAAGGGAATGTCCCACTGTTGAATCGCATGACTCCCCCGTGAGAAAAACTTCCTTCCCGTCTTTAAGGCATTTATACATGAAAGGCAGGGACCAAAGTTCATGCAGGAAGGCACTACCCAAAGGCTGGAATCTGCCCACAGGATAATGTTTCATGCATGAACTAAATTCAAAAAAGGAAAAAGGCAAAGCGATAACCCCATGAACTAGCCACACAGCAGAATCCAATTCCGCCACAGAGAATGGTAAGGGCTCCACTTTCTTGATATGTAACAGAGTGTAAACTGCATCTTTCATGGACATGAACTGCTGTTTGTCAGTTAAATTAAAAGGCAGAAATAAGGCAGTGGTGTTCAAAACATGCCAAGGAACTTTACCCAGCTTCAGTGTTTGCAAAGTCCACGCAAATTGCATAACTGAACGTAACTGATTTTGACCATGGTACAACACAGAAACATCATCTTGTACAATATCAACAACCGAGGACACAATATTCTCTAACGTGTAAATGCGGGAAGACAGGGTATTAATACTATTGTCAACAACAGCATGCACCTTTTCCAAATTGGCTTGGTCTATTTCCCGTAGACGGGAAGCAGCTTCCATTTGCGACAGCTTCCAGAGTTCATTATAAGCTTCATAAATGAACCTCTTCGGTCGTGGGCCACGAGGTCCCAATATAAAGTCGGACAGATCAATGTTGCCTGATAGGAGGGATAAATGTTGTTTAACAGATTCTAGGGAAGAATGCTGCAACCACTGTTTACATAATTTACCAACAGAATATGTTGTGACAGTACGGGAGTCTGAAAACCGAGGATCTGGCCTATCCTGTTTGTAGCCAGGGACTGAGTCATGAAAACGCAGTTGGCACTCATTAGATGATATGGGCCAAGCCAACCAGGGTGACTGAACAAGCGTAGAAACATTAAACGAATTGTTCTGCAACAAAGCCTGCAAAGTCGCAAGGGACATATTAAGGTGCACGCTAGTGTTTGTAGTGGAAGACAGGGATGGAATGGAAGGCGCGTTTAATTGTTTGGTGGTAGCCAAGCCCCATCATGTAGTCTGATAGATGGAAGTATTCAGAAATATAATTTGGGCCGGGATAAGGCAAGCACGATGCAAGGCCTTGGTGCCTTGCACTTGCCATGGTTTTGAGCCCCAGATTGATTTCAAATCTACAGTGTCCTTCCAGTACTCATAACCACCCACAGCTAAGGCGCTCAAAAAGGAACCCGAATATAGCAATTTGGTGTGGGTTAACATAATTTTCTGAGTGGAATTGGCGTTTAATTTAAAAAAATAGGACCCAGGGTTCGATTTATTAAAATTAGTGAAATATGTACATTTATTTCTAAGAGTCTGGGAGCTACCCGGTAAAGGGTTTGGGCAATGTTCCCATTGGGTGTAGGCGAAAGAACCACGTAGTGTACTTGGTTTATGGACAAAATGGTTGCCCCAATGCTGGTAGCAATACAAATCGGCATAATTCGCAGAATTCATATACAAATCCTCAGAATTAAAGGAAGCATAATATTTTAAATCAGCAAACAATGCTTCAACGGCATGCACATCCCAATCGTCAGAATGAATATTACTTTTACTATATCACCCATCGAAACTCGAAGGACATTGGGTACATTAATGATTTCTGTCGGTCCATGAATTTGAAAATTTACCGCATCCCATACGATGCCATCAGCAACTGGAAAAGCTGAAATGTTCACAAATGTGTGATCTCGCTTCATGATGTGAGATGAGGAATGTGGAGCCAAAGTTCCAGCAACACTGTTCACAGCAGAGCGTTCTGGTAGATAGTGACCATTGATGAGTAGAAAAAACACGGTGACAAAGCCAATGGACATGAACAAAAAAATGAGGAACAGCACCAACCAGATGTATGTCCAGGGGGGAATCAAAAAATTGTCTCTAAACCAGGATACAAAAATACTGAACTTGGACGGGTCAATTGATGAGGTGGAATCCGAGTCAAAGGAATAACGTGTTGGGCTCAGCGGCGTTGTTGGTAACTGTGCCACCGATTCGGTATCGGGATAGGTATACTCGTTCTCGTCGATGCAAGGGGAGACAGGGGTTTCGAGTATACTTTCAGGCACATCAACCATCTCAATTGTAACATCAGTGACCGTTCGGGCAGGAGGGCCACAAACACAAGTCCGGTAAATGGCAGGACAAGAGACCGCTGGTGTAACACTATTCAGGATCGGCCAGATGTTGTAGCTTGACATTTTCCACTGAGATGTATCTGTTCTCCTTGCGACCAGGAAGCGGTGGTAAGATGACTGTACGTGTTCCCTTCAAGCCCAGGACTGGAACCGGTACACGATAAGAGGGGCCGAATTCTTTCTTGTTCTCCACCTTCTCTCGAACCAGATCTCCAATTTTCGGAAGCCAGCCGGCAACCGGAATCTGTAGAGCAGTTTCTGTGTCTGAAGGTAAATGTGTGACTGCAAGCTTGTCTCGGGCTTCTTGTAAGTCCTGTAACATAGTAGAATGGTTATCTACATCAAAATTGGCGGATTGCGCCGCCATGTCTAGACCATCAAGGTCGGGCACAAACATTCGTATGCCAAAGAGCATTTCGTATGGGGTACGCCCACCCAGAGGTCTTCTAGGGAGATTATTAAGTGCACGTTGTACAGTATACAAGTGGGCCAGCCAGTTCCTGCCAGTACCTAAGACTCTAGCTGTCAAGGATTGCTTTAAGTCACGGTTCATTCGTTCAACGATCGAGTTGCCCTCAGGCCGATACGGAGACGAGAATTTCACCCGCACCCCCAGTGAACCCATTGCGTCCTTGTACGCCTTAGAGGCAAACGCTGGACCTTGGTCAGAATGGAAGGTGCCACAAGCGAAAATTCCCACAAAGACACGCAAATCCCTGATGACATTTCGAGCGTCAGCACTCCGTCGTGGCCAGACCCAGATGAACCGTGTGCACGAGTCCACTGCCACTAAGATATATTTATAGGCAGTGTCTGAAGAAAATGGACCGCAGTGATCCAGGTAAACACACCCAAAGGGTCTGTTAGAAACGCAGAGCGAGGTCTGTGGTGGTCGTGTAACCGTGGAAGGCTTAATCTGCTGACAAACGTCACAAGAAAGCACATATGTATGGGTGTCTTTATATAAACCACGCCACCAGTAACGCTGTTGCAAGATGGAAATGGTCGCAGACACTCCAGCATGAGCCGAAGCCATGCCTTCGTGTGCTGCCGTTATAAAGGAAAGTCTGCGGTCCGCGTTGGGGATCAGCCTATCACCAACGTCGGGTATTGTTACATAAGGAGCCTGTTCGGGACCTAACTGGTAAGAATATTTGGAAGGAAAACGCCTAGGGTATTTAGCACCTTCCTTTGTTGCAGCAATAGCCGCCAAAATATCAGTATCAATTTTAGACATGGATCTAGTAACTGCTGCTACTGAGCACGTGACTACTGCTGATCTGGCAGCTTCGTCTGCCAGACCGTTACCAACAGCGTGTGCGCCCACCCGCTGATGGCCTAGGGTGTGAACCACCTGTGTGAGTGGCAGATGTTGTCTCAATTCTGCCACCCGAACCCAAAGCATTTTATGCTTGATTGTGCTACCTTTAGCGTCTCTATAGTCGTTTTGCGACCAAAAGAACAGATTGTCATTGTAAGATTGAACACAGTAATAAGAATCGCATACAATAAGAGTGGTCACATCCGGATTAACGAACTCCAGCGCAAGCACCAATGCGCGCAGCTCGGCCAATTGTGCAGTACTGTCCCCGAGTGCCTGAGTGTGCACTACAGTGGATTTGAACTTTCCGTTCACGAAGGTACCTGCAACAATAGCACATGCGGCAGAATAAGCATGCTTGGTCCCCGTGGCCGGTTGTGCCGAGCCATCGGTGTAGATCACACATTCGTAATCCTCAAGCGGCAGCAGAGACAGAGGAGGTGGATGAACGAATTCATACTGTAAAAACTCCTGAGTCTGTAGAGAAGAATCGAAAATAAAAGTGACATCCGGAGACGTCAAAGAGGTTGCCCATTGAATCCAACGGGGGTGCAAAGCTTTAGAGTTCGATACACTTGCCTTTGTCACTGCCTCTAGGGCAGGATATGGTGTTACCACCAGAATGCGTTTTCCCTGTGCCAGTGCGCGTTCCTTTAGAATCGCCATCTGCACTGCAGTCAGAACTTTCTCCACGGACGAAAAGCGCATTTCTGCGGAAGTGTAAAGATGTGACTTGTACGCGATCGGAACTGTGTCACCTTCGTTAAAGGTTAAGTACGTGAAACCCACTGCCCCCGGAATTATTCTAATCACCAGGTTTGTGTGGTTATCACGCGTCAACAGGTATTTAGACTCAAGAAGGTCTGTCTGCAAAGACTGCATAATGGAGGAATGCTCCGGAAGCCAACAAGACTTCGAAAAGTTAGGTTGTATCAAGGCATACAATGGCTTGATACGCTGGGCGTATTCGGGAATATAAGTACGCCCGAAGTTCAGGAAACCCAGCAAAGACTGAAGTTTTTTCAGAGTAGTAGGAGGGCACAAAAGTGCACATTTTCTAAGAAGTGGGGGGCTAAGCCCTTACCTTCATTGTTGAGCTCGTAGCCCAAAAACAAAACTGTTAATTCAGCAATGTGTGATTTGGCAAAGTTAAACTTGTAACCTAAACCGCAAACTCGAGAATAATGCGGTCCACTCTGGAAAGATGCGGGTATAACTCGTCGTCTGTCAGGTAAATATCATCGACGTACGAACATGCATCTGGGTCTATGCCGTCTAACAAAGAGACAACACGGGCAGCGAACACACCTGGACTGTTTTTGTAGCCCATAGTACTATCACCATAATGCATAAGAACACCCTTTCCTCACTCACTCATACCTGGCGTGACCAACGTGGGGCTGATCTGCGAGACGCTTGAGTAGTGCTTGTGCTTGTCCACAACCCCCTCACATAGGCTTCCGGAAGCGTGTGTGACGGTGATACCTCCTATATTGACGTTTTTGTAGGTTCTTTCAATCTTGAAGTTGTTAAAAGGTTTCTTAATCGAACCCTCTATTGTGCTGCCCCCTGTTAGGTTGTCGAACATCCCGATCGTAATGGCGGGTGTAAACATAGCGGCACATAGCCGCACAGCGCTCCGGGATCACTTAAGGTTGTATGGAGTGCCAGACACGGGAGTCGAACTGATCTTTGTGGTCCAAGCCGATCCGGCTTTCCACTTTGAAGTATTCTACTCTTGGGTCACCTTTCCAGCGGTGGATGCGAACGATAATCTGTTCCAATATAGGAGGTATCACCGTCACACTCGCTTCCGGAAGCCTATGTGAGGGGGTTGTGGACAAGCACAAGCACTACTCAAGCGTCTCGCAGATCAGCCCCATGTTGGGCTCCATGTTATAGGGATTCTGCACACACAGAGCTATGCACAGGATGATAGGACCTCGGAATATAGTGGTGAGCCTACCATAAGCCGTAGCACCTAAAACCCCAACCCAACTAGCCTTAGCGTCCCATTAGCAACAATGTACCAATGATTAGACAACCCAGAACACGGTATCTCTCTCTCTCAGGACTCGCAGTAGCAAGAACACCCTTTTGTCACTCACTCATACCTGTCCACAACGGGCATAAGAAGAGACACAGTATAGGTTAAAATGTTTATTTCAATTTACGTGCTCTAAGATACAGTACACGTGTCAGTACTATCAGCATAATGCATAAGAATAATATAATCAGCATAGTTACCTCTCCATAGAATACAAACGGGGAAAGCATTTCATAAAGCAGTGGATAGAGGGCTAAATGACCTTACCACCCTCCCCATGCTAGAAGCTAGTTTATTATACACATAGAAGACCGCTGGGCTTTGACTAGCGAACCCCCATACCTCAGTCTCTAGATGCAAAGACTACATCAGCAGACAATCACAGCTCTTCTCCCTGGAAAGGTTTTTCTCCAAGTCCCTCCTAAGCGGGAAAACCGCAATATTAAAAGCACACCAATTTCTCCATGGCAGCTGTACATAGTGTTATGTCTAGGTGCGAGGGACTGGCCATATCAGCAAGAACTAGGGACGTTGTTTTTCGACCTTGTAACTGTTGTTCAGACTGAGCCCAAAGGGAACAGGAGAAAAGGTGAGAGACAGAAAATGCAGACAGTTCTAAAATAACTTGGCAGAAGCAGAGAGCGACAGAATAATGGCTAAGAGTAACATGCGCAAAAGTCATCATGGCAGCCAGGCCTATGCCAACGTATCCAGGCAGGCCAGGAGGCCACAAACCACAAGACAAGGTCTCTGATTCCTTGACTGTGCACAATGGTGTATGAAACATTGAGGTGCAGGCAGCTTTGGTTCATTCTCATCAGACGGTGAAGTGCTCATGTGTATGAATTTGTGTTTGCAGTCACTCAAATGTCTCATTTAAATGACGTGGGATCATCTTAGTCCTCATGATGTGGGTGGCCAGGGGTGCACATGTGCACCTGTCAGCTACAGGGCTTGCATTCCCAAAACTTCCATGATTGTGACACAGTGCAGACTGGTGTTGTGTGTATGCACTGCCCCTGTGACAGGAGACAGTTATGACTGACTTGCCAGACAGGCCTGTGCCATGACATTCAACTTGCAAAGGGTGATCCGGCAGTAGTGTGATATGTCCTGCATGCACACCATTGTCGCATTGACTTGACTATCAGGACATGAGGACATCATTGTGTCTGGTGATGGAAGCAAAACCCGCATATCGACAGAGACTCTGCCCATCACTGTTCCTGACACATGTACTGAGTCAGTGGCAGGAGATGGCATGTGTTTGGAGTGACACATTTCCATATGTTCTCTTGGATGTCCAACAACTGTGTATGTGGTGCATGTGTGCACATATGATTAGTGGCATCCAACAGGCACTAGACAGATGGGTGCATGGACAGGTAGGATATGAGTGGCATGAATGACTGTCAGGCAGACAATGGGCTTCTTGAAATCAGTGTCAGCACTTATTGCAATGTCTAGCAAATGATGGAAGGACTTGCTCTGTGATGTGCTGTACTTACTGTGGTGTGTGTGGTCAGTACAGGTGACTAATGTTGCTCTGTTCATCCTGATTGTTTGCAGATACATCCACGGCCACAGGAGGAGACAGCTCCACGGACCAAGAGGAGCGGCAGAGCCAGACTGGGTCCACTGCAGATGAGACCGAGGGACCCAGTGGCACGGAGGGTGAGGGGAGCCACACTGAGGAGACCTCAGCTACTACCACCTCGGCTGAGGAACACAGCGCTTCCAGTGAGGACTCCCTTGTGGAGGCGGGTGTCAGCAGACCACAGACAAAATTGAGCAAGTCTGTCCCCGCCACCACCACCATCTCCACCCTCCCATCTGCTCCCATCCCACATGTCCGTGGAGGCTCCCGTGTAGGGGAGCGTGTCTCCTTCGTGCCAGGCACCGCACCCCCTGCCTCTGTCTCCCCTGCTGCCCTGAGTGTGGAGTCTGTGGACTTGCTGAAACAGATCCACGTAGGGCAGACATCAATGCTGAGTGTCCTCCATGCACACACGGGTCTGTTGACACAACCTGTGTCATTCATGGAGGGCATCTCATCTGGCATGTCTGCCCTACAGTGGACCAATCAGTCCATGGCCTCCTCACTGACAGCAGCAGTGTCCCTCCTGCAACAGTCCCTCACCCCTCCTACCTCTGCCCCATCCACAATCCCCAGCACCCTACCTGTCCCAAGCACACACACACCGGCACAGGCATGCACCAGCACAGACACAAGCAGCACACAGACACACAAGCCAAAATCCAGACGCACACGCACGCACAGTCAGGGGACTGATACCTCACTCACAGGGGATGTGGCCCAGACACACACACACGCATCCACAAGCACTCCGCAGTCCTCAGATACCTCTCCCTCCAAAACCCCTTCCCTTGCCTCACCTGCAACCCCCCCCTCCCAGAAGCTCTTCCTCTGTGAGCTTGGCCTCTTCCCCACAGATCTATCTGCCCCAATGTACAGGCGGAAGAGGCCACCACCACACACAGAGGGTAGTGCCCCTCACACCCGGACACCCTCCCCCAGGCACAGGCAGACTGAGGACCCCATTAGGAAGTCCCCCCGGACCAGGAAGGGCAAGACCCCACCACCACCACCACACAGATCCACCACACAGTCTCTCTCCTCCATCCCCCAGGCCACCACTCCACAGGTTCCCCCGCCACACCCTGCCCCAGGTTCCCCCACACACCGATACCACATCCCCAAACTGCTTAGGCCCTCCCCCTACCACTTGCTCTTCCACCCCCAACCCAGACGCTCAGCCTGTTTGTGCCACTGGTGTGGAGACCGGGTCCCCCCTCTGTCCTGCCCACCTCATCTGCCCCCCCTTCCACTCCCTTGGAGTTATGCACTGCAGTGGAGTCCACAACCACCACGTCTGACTTGGGCACTGCAGTGGGGACCCAGTCCACTCCATCTGACCGGCCCACTGCAGTGGTGCCGGCACCCACACCATCTGACTTGTGCCCTACAGTGGTGCCGGCTCCCACTGAGTCAGACACCTCCACTGCAGTTGCCGGTGACACTCCTGCACCCACCACCCCTTCACTGCCTCCTTCTGGCATCCCCTGATCCTGTCCCTGCGGTGCCTGGCCTGCCCCTTGTATGCCCCTCCGAGGGGGATGTCCCCTGTCCCTACCAGTGCAGGCAAGCAATGGGTGACAAGTTATCACATGTCACCCTGTTCGGACTGTGAATGTGGACTGGCCATTGGCCTTATTTACTTTTGGACTTCCAATTTTTCTTTCACATTGGCAGAATAAAGCCTCTTTTTGTTTACTAGTGGTTTTGCTTTTGATGTACATGATGTAGATGAGTATCATCATGCATTTGCTGTTGTAATAGTGTTCTGATCAGGTAAATGAAGTGTTGCTGTGATGGACTCGATGTGGTCCATGGGATATGTGTCCTAATCTAGTCTGGATCCATAGCATCCTTTGCTGCGGTCTGAGGGTGTAATGTTCAGCATTTGACACAGGGATGTACGTTTTGCATTTGTGAATTAACATCTGTGGCTTACACTCATGCACATCTGGTGGGCTTACCACTGTTCAATGTTTCTATTTCCCTGACTGTGTGCCCATCTCCACTGGACATGCAGTTTAGCACATCAATGTTGAAGGACTTATCTGTGTATACAGTGCAACTTGCTTTACACGTGTTTTGGGTATATGCAGATGACTGAAGTGACACTCCTGTATCCAGGCTGATGTGAGCAGAGCCTTCAGTGTGTTGTAATTGTTGACTCACTGACCAAGTGTTCTGCTGACATGTTTGAGTCGTGCACAGTCAAGGTTTGGCACAGCGGACCTTCCACAGGAGTGGAGTGCCCTCATGGCAGTGTGTAATCCTGTGACATTGCCTGGGCCCGTGTTGTGTGTTGTGTAAGCATGTCTGTGTGTGTTCCCTTCCCTTTTCCTACACAGGCTGTGTCCCTACGGATGTTCCTGTTTGTGATGCTTGCTGAGTTGTCCTGTGTTCATCCAGCATCTTGGACCTGGTTTCTCCGGGATGTGGGTGCATGGCAAACTAATGTTCATCAGGTTGTCATCCCTAGTTGTCTTTGTTGTCAGGGCTGGGGATGTGGTCAAACGCAGATGGGACACAGTCAGGATTGCCCTTGGTACTTGCTGGTTACACAAGTCATGTAATTTACAGTTTGTGGTAGCTTTCAGTGATTGTGACACGTTGTGTGTGTGACTGCTGCCACTCCTCAGGGTCAGAGCTGCAATGTTGGAAGTTGTCTACGTGTGTTCTTTGTGGGTCACCTTGGCTTCTTCATTGGTGTGTGACTGTGGCCGGGATCCCATTGATTGGGGTGGATTTCACGTCATGCCCATGTACCGCGTACTGTGCTGTGTGTCAGACATTCACAAGTCTTGTTGACTGGCCATGTGTGATGGGTTTCTGCACCTTAGTTCCCACCACCACCCCTGGGATTGTCATGGGTGCATGTGCAATGTCACCAGTCCATGTGAGCTTCACTGCTGCACATTGGTGGAGATAAAGGTGTGTGGTGTTGAGTGTGTGCAAATGTGAGTTGTTGCACGGCTAGACCCCTACCTCCATATTGGCCTTGGCTGACAGGCCGTGCTGATGGATTTGTGCTTGTGTAGGTGTGATGGTAGTTTGTTGCTCAGGACACATGGCTGTGGTTCACAGTGTGAACGACATCTACCTTTGTCATCACAGTGGGATTATCATGCAGGCTAGTGTCACCACAATGTGGGGTCCCTGGGGGTAGTGCTGTGGTGGGTCTGTCTCTTGCTGTGTTAGTTGCTGTTCCTACAAGCTTGTGTGACATGTGTAATTTGGGCTCCCTCTCATCTAACAATGCCTGATTGCCCACATAGGTGAATCCGATCCATCCGTTACTTTTGTATGGCACTGTATACACATCTGTGTAATTGGAATTCAGGCCTCCTCATGTGTTGTGTGGTTGCCTGGGGACACTGGCACACACCCCCATCACCTGTTGTGTTTGATATGCAGTGTGAGGCTGCCTGTTTGTGTTTGTGCATCTGCACCACTGCATTGGCATATCTCTAGTGTGCCATTGCCTGTATGTTTTTGGAGGATTTCCCCTGCTGTCCCTGGGACTCCTAGGTCATCAGTCAGCACAATAATCATGGTTTGTATGTCCCATTGCTGCCATGGTATGGTATTTGTTCACCTCACATCTACAGTCTCCACAGGATATCTACATTTGTGTGTCCATTAGTGCAGATATGTGGGTCTGCATTATGATGGTCACTTCTGGCATTGTGTAATTGATAAATGGAGACAATGTCAGCCCCCATGGGTGATGTTTGTCTGCACATGGCCAAAGGTATGTTTTATTTGCACTGCACTGTTTGCCTCACCCAATCTATGTTGCTATGGGACACAACCACTACTTTGCCACTGATGTGTTTGTTGTTCTGTGACCAGGAATCATCCATGCTGTTTGGCAGTTGCAGCTTTTTCCATGACAACACTTAACTTTGGGTCACTGTGATGATGGGGGTTTAGACCCCATTGCCACAATGTTCAAAAAATGTGCTTCAGCTATGGACCCCACACTTACCTTTTGGTCACTGTGATGATGGGGGTTTAGACCCCATTGCCACATTGTTCAAAATGTTCTTCAGCTATGGACCCCACACTTACCTTTTGGTCACTGTGATGATGGGGGTTTAGACCCCATTACCACAGTGGTCATGGTCTGCTTGCATTGTGAAGGCCACACACATTTTTGGGTGACACATGTGATAGAGGGTCACATTGTATGTTCAATGTCATGTTCAGTGTTGTATGCATTTGACACAGAGTACACACTCTTGTCATGATGTTGGGGGGATGTCTTTTGCTGACATTCCTTATGTTGGAGTATGCTGGTTGTGTCATGCATTACCCGTCCTATGAGTGGGGATGGTAGTAGTGACAGGCATCCAGGCCCCCATGAGTAGGGGTGGTGGTAGTGCTAGGCATCCATCCCCCCATGAGTAGGGGTGGTGGTAGTGGTAGGTATCCATCCACCCTTGAGTAAAGGTGGTGGTAGTGGTAGGCATCCAGGCCCCCATGAGTAGGGGTGGTAGTAGTGCTAGGCATCCAGGCCCCCATGAGTAGGGGTGGTGGTAGTGCTTGGCATGCAGGCCCCCATGAGTAGGGGTGGTGGTAGTGCTAGACATCCAGGCCCCCATGAGTAGGGATGGTGGTAGTGCTAGGCATCCAGGCTGCCATGAGTAGGGGTGGTGGTAGTGCTAGGCATCCATCCCCCTATGAGTGGGGATGGTAGTAGTGACATGCATCCAGGTCCCCATGAGTACGGGTAGTGGTAGTGGTAGGCATCCATCCCCCTATGAGTGGGGATGGTAGTAGTGACAGGCATCCATCCCCCTATGAGTGGGGATGGTAGTAGTGACAGGCATCCAGGGCCCCATGAGTAGGGGTGGTGGTAGTGGTAGGCATCCAGGCCCCCATGAGTAGGGGTGGTGGTAATGGTAGGCATCCAGGCCCCCATGAGTAGGGGTGGTGGTAGTGGTAGGCATCCAGGCCCCCATGAGTAGGGGTGGTGGTAGTTCTAGGCATCCAGGCCCCCATGAGTAGGGGTAGTGGTAGTGGTAGGCATCCATCCCACTATGAGTGGGGATGGTAGTAGTGACAGGCATCCAGCCCCCCATGAGTAGGGGTGGTGGTAGTGCTAGGCATCCAGCCCCCCATGAGTAGGGGTGGTGGTAGTGCTAGGCATCCATCCCCCCATGAGTAGGGGTGGTGATAGTGGTAGGCATCCAGGTCCCCATGAGTAGGGGTGGTGGTAGTGGTAGGCATCCAGGCCCCCATGAGTAGGGGTGGTGGTAGTGGTAGGCATCCAGGCCCCCATGAGTAGGGGTGGTGGTAGTGCTAGGCATCCAGGCCCCCATGAGTAGGGGTAGTGGTAGGCATCCATCCCCCTATGAGTGGGGATGGTAGTAGTGACAGGCATCCAGCCCCCCATGAGTAGGGGTGGTGGTAGTGGTAGCCATCAGGCCCCTATGGGTGTGTATGGCATTGGTGATAGCCATCCCGCCCCTATGGTTCGGCTGTTGCTAGTGTACGTCATTTCTGCATCCCTATGTGTGTGACATATGTCGGGTACGTGTCGTTTGTTTGTGTAGTGGGTGTCTGACTTACCGTCTGCGCCGTACGCGTCCGTACTGGTTCCGGTAGTAGATGTACAGTATTGGTAGGACCTGCGCGATGTAATTCATGGTTGGTTCGTCTCGTTCTGGTTTCTCGTGGCTTCGACTCGTACTCGTAGCTGGCTTGTTCGTCTCGTAGCCGTGGATCGTCTTGTGGCGCGAATCGGAACTTATGTGCAGCTCTCCCGGATGCTCTGACGTGCCGGATGTAGCGACCAGTTCGGCGCGTACGGAGTGCGCATCGTACTATCCCGGCCAGAAGGTGCTGTGTATTTACTTCCGTGCGACTCGAATCGGCGTTTACGGATCCGGCTCGGTCAGGGAACTGGAGCTGGAATGGGTACGTACGGCTCGGTCGGAATCTGACGACTGTTCGAATCGGTCGGGAAACCCGCGTTCAGCTCGTATTTTTTCCGGACGAATCGTATTCGGTGTGCTTCCGGCCGAGATCGGAATCGACCCCATAGTCTGGAAAGTTTGAATGTCTGACTTCTTTCATAACTCAGCCATGTCTGTACTTCTACACATAGTCTGACATGGGTGGTGCAGCTGATGACCCTAACTTAAAATCTATAGGTCTATCATACCCCCTGAAACAGAGGTAGCCTAATACCTACAAGCTCTATGAAACACAGCACATTTCTATTCTTTCCCCCTGCGCTGGAGCACAATGAGGCCGCCATGCACCAATACAAGCACCCATGCACGATGGTGCAAGTATGCTTGTGTTGTGAACCTGATAAATTTTCTGATGGAAAGGACACCTTCTGCCACAAAATCAATCAATTCAGATGATTTCCTCTTTCTATGTGTGCTGCACAATACAGCACACATGGAAAAAGGAAAGAATAAGGAGAATTAAAAATATTTCTCCTTGTTGTGCCTCTCTAACGTTCCCCCTGGGGTGGTGTTAGATTCTGACACATTTCCAGAATTACAATTTTCATAATTCTAGGAATGCTTCAGATTCCATGGGTGCTGTGTAGGAACACCAACAGCATCACCCATGGAACACTTCTTTCTTGTCAAAGGGGCACATATTTACAAAGACATGAAAAGACATGTAAAGTGGCTTAACATAGCCTTGTAAATATGCTGCAGCACTTTTACGCCCCAAGCGTAAAAAAATAACACTCTGGTGGTGTAAAAGTGCTCCTTATAAATGAGCCCTCAGTGACAGACTCAAGCAAGCAGACATCCATTTAACAAACAATTCATCTTTTTTTTAAAAATCAGAATAGGTTTTTAAACAGGTTTATTTTTATAGACTATTTTATTTCAACATAGCACAAAAAACCCAATCTGTGCTTTATAAACAAAACTGAAAAAAACATAAGTTAGCACTTGCGTGCATTAATAGTTTGAATAAGTGTTGAAACCACTTGTTCACCAACACAGAAAGAGGTGGGTGTTTGAAGTTACTATAATTGAAAGCTGTTACACCAATCAAATTCATTTGTTTTTGTCAAATGGGGTGCGTGACTCCGGCGTGACTACACCACACTGGGGTCGCTTTTCTGTAAAATATATTAAATCATAATGTATTGTACAAATGATTGAATTTTTTCAAAAGAAATTAGTATTTTTAATAAAGGTCTTCATGATTTATTCTACTTAAAAATGTCTATATGTAGATTTAGAAAAAAAATTCAAAATCATACAGATCGTGACACCAAAGCGACCATGGAAAACTTGTAACGGTGTGCGGTGGTATCGCATTCCTTAAAATACTATTAACATTAACAAAAAACTATAATTTTACTGCCTGATGCATTATTATTGTATTAGTTAAGTATTCCACTTCTACAACTAAGAATGAAAAAGTAACATTAAATCAAAACAAGCTTTATTCGATTTAAACCCTTAAATCATAAAAGCACAATACATAAAAAGATAAAATTCATATGTTGCATATCTATTGGTTTACAGGATTGAAAGTATCAAACACTTAAATAAGTTAATTAAATCCAACACATCAAAATATATATATATATATATATATATATATATATATATATATATATTTTTTTTTTCTTCTTTTCTTTAAAAAAAAAAAAAAAACATACATACATACACAGAGGTTAGAACAAAATCATGTAGCAATTAAAACTAGAGAGATAACATTGATTTTCTAGTTCTAATCACACCCTTCAAGTATTTTGCTAAGCAATCAATAAAAATGTCTTCATCTAAAAGTTGTAGTTTAAAAAAGGCAGGATGACACTGTTTCAGACCCATCCTCTTCAGTATTGGCAAGATCCATCTTTTACGCAAAAACTCATAAAATTTACAGAAAAACAAGGCATGTATAGAGGACTGAGAGGAAATGTTGTCACAAGGACACAGATCTAGAAGTCGGGACCAGTCGTTCATATTAGGAAAGGCAATCATTCTATAAAAACTGCCAGGGCGGAAACGAGTTAGCAACATCCTATCAAAGTTCCCCTTCACACTTGCAAGGTAGGGTTAAATCCCTGGTTGTATTAATAACAGTTGATTCTCTCTAACAGACGGTTTGATTATTTCTTGAGATAGTCTGTTATTCCCCAGGAAATCCATACAGGTAGTCTTTCAGACTTTCCTTGGAACTATAGCAATGGTAGTCGGGTTAAAAAAGTATTCTGGGCATCCCAAATCAATCACAAAATTTGTAACATAATTAAGCCATGGTATACGTGACTCCTCTTGCAATTTAAGACAATCATTTATCACGTCAGGATTAAGGCCAGTGGAGGGACTAGACCAAATCTTGTGCTATAATAAAACCGGCTGTATTTTTATTAGAACTGATAAATACGGCATTCCTAGTTCTGCGTGGCAGATGTATGTAGCTGTACTATTAGGGACCACTAAAAGATACCTTAAAAAGATGTTCTCCACTGACTGTAAAGATTGTACATCTGCAAAACCCCAAATACCGGCTCCATATAGGGCTGTTGAAATACATTTAGCGTTATAATTTTTTATCAGTTCAACATTAGGTCGTTTTCCCAGTTTCCTGGCAAAATTCACCAGGGCTGACGTAGATTTTGCGAATAATAGTTTCCTTGCTCTTACAGCGTTTACCCATGAACCCCTTTTTTTCAAAAACTATTCCCTGGTATGAAAAATAATAAATTCCAGCTTTTTGCTATTAATAAAAACATCTCGACACTTTACATTGTTCTTACCGCATTTCATTACGTAAGTTTTAGTAATGTTAACCTGAAGGTTGAGATTTGACATAAAAGTAGCAAAGCTAGTGACAACTCTTTGCAGCCCTATTTGTGTGCGGGATAGAAGGACGACATCGTCCGCGTATAATAACGCTGCAATTGGACGATTACCGATTCAAGGAGTATCCTGACATTCCTTAGCTAATACTGTGCCCAAGCCATTTATGTACAAAGTAAAAAGAAAGGGGGCTAGCACACCCCTGCCTTACCCCCTTTCTAGCAGGAAATTTGTGACTGCACTCCCTTGCAGTACAGTATCGAACACTAGCCTGCGCATCTTGGTACAGTTGCCTTAGAAAATTAATAAGTTGGGAGTCCACACCCATACCATCTAGGATGCACCAAAGCTTGGGATGGCTAACACAATCGAATGCCGAGCTCAGGTCGACAAAGGCCAAGAAAAGATTCCCGCGTTTAGCTTGTATGAATTTGCCCCAAATTAAATTTAAATTTAGGCCTTGTTCAATGGTACCTAAACCTTGTCGGAAACCGTATTGCAGTTCCGAAATTATGCCCATCTCCTTGGTCCATGTCTGCAATCTATTTAAAATAATTCTGCCAGCCACTTTCAAAAATGCATCCAGAAGCGAAATCGGTCTGCAACATACCGGATCATTACGATCTCCTTTCTTGAAAATGGGTACAAGAATTGACTCAGACCAAGTGGGGATAAATCCCTGCTTACAGCAGGCATTTAAAACGGACGTTAAAAGTGTGCCCCATAGGAGAGGATTAGATTTATATAAGTCCATAGGAACACTATCTGGCCCGGGAGCTTTCCTTCCCTTGCTTGCTTTAATTGCGTCTATAACTTACTCCACCGTGAAATCAATGTCTATGGGGTGGAAATTCAGAGGCTGTATTCCCAAATCATGATGACAGATATCACAAACACTGTTGGAATATAGCTTAGAAAAATGTGTCACCCATTGGTCTTCACTAATACTTATCTCAATGGAGGGTATATATCTAGGAGCCGGAAAAGGGGCATTCACAGCCTTCCAAAAGTCTGTGTTATCTTTTAATTCTGATGCTAATTGGAGGGCCCGCCATGCTTCCACTCTAATGGCCTCCTTGCGGTCTTTAAGAGCAGTTCTATACATCTTTCTGGCCAACTTGATTTCATCCTGGTCTCTAACTGGTTTTTGTAAGACTTTTTTCAAAGCTACATGGGCTTTAGAACAGTTAGTGTCAAACCAGCCCGTCTTAGCAATGTGGGTTTTATTACATTCAACTGATAAGTTTTTCTTAATCACCGAATATATGCTTAAAAAGGAATTAAGAATATCAGAATCAGCAGCAGTCTCATCTAAACAAACTGCGAATTCAGTTTCGCAATGCATTAAGAGAGTCTTAGTAAACTCTAAAGAATCTATTCCACACCATTTAATAGTGTATCCATTACGTTTGTCGATAGCTATGTCCTATACGAGATATTTAGTATCAACTTCTCCAATTGGCTTATTAGTTGGTCATTCTAGGATAATGCTAATAGGAAAGTGGTCACTAAAAGCAACATTGTGTGTTGTAAAATTACTTAGTCTACTCGTATATCTATTGGACACTAGGACATAATCAATAGTGAATCACAACCCCCGTCCATTAAAAGTAGGGCTGAATGGTACTGGAGGTGAGCATAATTCATTGGCAAAACCCATATCTGAAGAATACTTGATGGTATTTAATTGATCCCCAAATAAAGAGTGCGAAAAGCGAGTGACATCAAACCCGTCCTCTGTTTTTATACCGCAGTTGCCTCTTTCAGAATGAGGACATAATGCAGTGTTAAAGTCCCCTCCCCAGATTACACAGATATCCTTGTTAATCTCCATTTGCACGTTATACAATTCCTTTTGTAGCTGTTTTAGAACCACGTCTGCCTGTTCTTTTGAGCAGTTATTATAGAAATTCAGAAGGACAGTACAATGTGTGTTGGCAGTGTGCAATTTTAATAACTGGTAGTGGGAGTTTGAGACAGTAAATTCTAGTTTTTAAACAATCAACCTATACGAAACATAAATACATAAACCTCCCTTCTTCCTCCCATGACTAGATGGTAACACCGGGGTATGGTATGTTTTATAGCCGTTGATATGCAACGCGCTATCTACCCAGGTTTCCTGAAGGCATAGTAGGTCATACGCTTCCACAAAATCAGTCCAAGCAGGATTAGAGAGTTTAGCATGCAAACCTGCCACAATCCAAAATAAGATTGTGCATAAACCTCTACTGCCCTCTCCCTGGTTAACATCCCCCTTTCTGATTGTATCCATGGCTGCACTAGTGTAATAATCATCCAATAGCCTATGATTGTGGGATGGGACAAAGATATTTTTATTTTCATCATTCCTTCCTTTCCCTTGAATATTCAGTATAGTGCTATCGCTATCCAGATCTATGTTGTATTGTGGTCAGCTGGTGGTTCAGAGTGACGGGGGAGCAGGAGCTATTTACATCGTTTGTAACACTTGTAAATTCGGTTGTAAGTTCTACCAAGTCACAATGGTTTGATTTCAGAGCAATGATTGTCTTTGTTTCAGCGACATTTAGGTCTACTTTATTACCACAAATAGCGAGTCAATCGATATCTTCTAATGAGGGGAGTATACCAAATCTATTGTACGTGGGTATACCAAGTGGGTACAATGGAACACCAGCAGAACCCCTCACTTTTGTGTAAGTCTGCGAATGATTCGGGGGGGGTAAAAGTAGCCAAGAGGTAGAACATTAATGTCCCTGGGCATAACACAGTCATTACCCAGTCTAGAGAGAATCTCATTTATCAATTGTGGTGTCCTAAAGGTCAAGACGATGCAATCACCTGGGAGTATTTTGTCCCTTCTCCCCACCCACCCAACTCTTCTGGCCATTTTAAATTCTCCAAATAGAACCTCTGTTAGCCCGGTTTTATTACAGAGCCAAAAGAGAGCCTTATTCCTAAGCGCTTCCCATGGTTCGTATGTCTGTGATGAAATTTGAGGAAAATTCGCCAAAACAATTGTGTATAGAGTAGCTGCCGGGGGCAGATCCGGCCTAGTGACCACCTCATCTTGGTTAATTAGACGAGGACGACCTATGTTCGAATTTATTCCGGGGTCTGGTTGGAAAATTACCCCTATATGGTTATGGTTAAGGCCAGTCGTTTTACTTGTAGATGCTATCAATGGACTACGGCCTGACACTATTTGTCTATTGTTATGGCATTTTGATGAATCTTGGTTGGCATATGGCTCGGTATTAGGAGCTCGATTAGTTAATTGGCCAACCTGAGGGGGCAAAGAATCCTTACTTGAACCTGCTACTAGAATCGGTAAATTAGTCATAGCATCAATACTGCCTATCCTCAAAATATTCTCAATAGCTGTTACCCTTGTCAATAAATTCTCTAGAGCATCAGCAAAATTTTTTTCAAGACCATCTATTTTGAGAGACAACTTTTCGTAGTCCTCATTATGATTATTTTTGCAGGTTACTAAAACTGGTTGCCCTTTCCCCCCCTTATCAGATTTGTACTTGTTATTAGCTTTCTTTTGTTTCTTCCCTGATACATTTGGCCTAATTGTATGTGTATCTTTACCAGGTATCACAAGTGGTGCCTCTGGATTTCTAGGCCGCTTAGAGGGAGGCTAAGTTTTGTGTTCCTGATCAGACACATGTATGCAATCAGACACGTCCTGCACACACCCATTAACTTGAACTAGTGGGGTTGATTCGAATATATCATTAGTGGGTAAAGGCCTTGTGACTAAACACTCTGAATGTGTGGGCCCTGCAACTCCCTCTCCTGTCTTGATGCCTTGGTTTAGCATTCCTTCTACTGTGTGTATTTGTTTTTCTATTGCTCCCATGGCTCCCGATAAATACTTCATTAGGGAATTATGTGTCCCTCCTGCCGCCTTTGACATACTTTCAGCTTTCCTTTTGCCCATTATTTCTTTATTTCTCCTTAATCTTACTTGGGCCAAACTGGGCTTCAATTCTTCCAGGGTAGGGTATATGGGTATAAACCCCCCCACCCCTGAATTTATCCTAGCAAGAACAGGCAGCCCAATATGTTCAAATTGAAAGGCGAGCGCACACTTTTTAACAAATATTATCTCTTTAAGATACTTTATGTTGATTTCCAAGACCCCGAAACTGCACGGTATACACAGTATGCAGTAAGTTCATGCGGAATCTGTGCGGGTTCTTTTATTAGAATAAAATAATATTACTATGATATTACCCGTTCATCTATAGCTTGTAAGAAGTCCCGCAATGATATAGATGAAACAGCAAGCTGGAAAGCCTCCCGAACAATGCTGCAGTAATTATATAGAATCACCCTCACGTAAATATAGTCCTTTGCAAGGATGTCAATAGTATAGCCCAGCCCGGCCTCATCCGGTCTAGGACGGGCTAAGATGGGCCCTTCTTCGCCCAGGCCGAGCCCGGGCACGCCCCGCACACGTCCCGTGCTGCTGGACTGCCGCGCTGGTCTTATAGCGTCCGGTGGCCCCTCCTCCTGTTTCTCCAGGGGTCAGTTATAAAGTGCAAGGTGCAGGATTCCTGATACCAGCAGGGTCCGTAGTAAAGATGCTGAGTGCCAAATGTTCGTTTCCCGCGCTGCGGGACTGCCGCGCTGGTCTTATAGCGTCCGGTGGCCTCTCCTCCTGTTTCTCCAGGGGTCTGTTATAAAGTGCAAGGTGCAGGATTCCTGATACCAGCAGGGTCTGTAGTAAAGATGCAGAGTGCCAAATGCTTGTTTCCCCCGCTGCGGGACTGCAGCGCTGGTCTTATAGCGTCCGGTGGCCCCTCCTCCTGTTTCTCCAGGGGTCAGTTATAAAGTGCAAGGTGCAGGATTCCTAATACCAGCAGGGTCCTTAGTAAAGATGCCGAGTGCCAAATGCTCGTTTCATAACATTATATATCTATCTCCAAAATACATATTTACAAACTCCATACACTCAGTACAGCATATTATGGTTTAAATCTTTTTATTGTTTTAGAAAACAGAACAACAGCAGCAACCTACTTCCATAGGCCAGTGAGGAATGATAACTGTTTTAATAAACAAAGGGGGAATTAGTAGAGGGGACAAAGCATAGGGCAGAAAGAGGAAGAAAGAGAAAAAAAGGAGAAAGAAGGGAAGCATGACAGCCCAAGTAAGGAAACGCCAACCTTGGATGCAGTGGGGCCGATTCCGATCTCGGCCGGTAGGGCTCCGAATCGGATTCGGCTTTACCGGATCCGATTCGGAGCCCTGTTTCCCGACCGAACCGTACGCGGGTCCGGCCGAGCGAGTACGATGCGAAATCGCCGACCGACTCGTCCGGGCATCCCGACCGCTCCGACCGACTCGCTCCCGGCTCGAACCGCTCCGACCGACTCGCTCGGACTCGACTCGCACCGCGCAATGGAGACGTTCCCGGCCGGGTAAGTACGATGCGCGCCGCGAGCAGTCCGACCGAGCCGCGCCGTCCGGCTCGTAAGAGCTGTCGGAGCCGTACTTTGGGGGTCCGTGTCGGACCCCCCTGTACGCGTAGCCGCGCGGAGTCGCACACAGGGGGACCCATGGGTCCCCCTACCTGTGCGTGTACGGCGCGAATCACTTCGCCGCGTACCCGCTGTAGGGGCGCACTTGTCCGACTCGCACCCATTGAGTCAATGGGAGCCCGCGTACGCGTTGTACGACCGGCTCCCATTGACTTCAATGGGAGTCCGACCGACTCCGAGTCCGATAACATACGGACGCATCGTACTCGTTCGGTCGGACTGCACGGGTCCGATTCGGTCGGAAATCTCTCCGGGTCCGGCTCGGTCGGAGAAATTTCCGGCCCGAATCGGAATCGACCCCAGTATGTCTACAGCTGTATCCCATACAACCTAATTTGGTGGGTCAGTCCTCTGTGCAAACCTCCTGTGTGAGGTGGAGCACACGTAAGTATACTGGGCAAGTCAGTTCAACAAACTCGCTTGCTAGGAATCTAATGGTTGATCCCCATGTTTTATCAAAGCGCGGTAGCATGCCTTTGATTCCATTCGTCATCTTTTCCATGTTTTTCCATGCACACAAGTTCCCACATTTTATGCAGCCAGTCTCAGTGGGTCGGAATTGCGGTTGTGCCCCACCTAGGGCTGGGCGTCAAATTCCGCTCCGCTCGCGGAATTTGCAGAATTTAGGCAATTTCATGTTCCGCGGAGAACGCGGAATTGCCAACAATTCCGCG
This sequence comes from Calotriton arnoldi, assembly GCA_963921515.1. Taxonomy (NCBI): domain Eukaryota; kingdom Metazoa; phylum Chordata; class Amphibia; order Caudata; family Salamandridae; genus Calotriton; species Calotriton arnoldi. Next base: position 651,575 of record CAWUFW010009442.1, on the reverse strand, counting down.
ATCCGCGGCGTAGCGGAATTATTTTCTTGTTCGCGCTTTAAAAATGCGTTCTAGCGCGCGCGATAGCGACTTACCGGGATTCCTGCGTTCGCCGACAAGTTTTCCTATCCGTTCCCGTGCGCCACGAGATTTCGGTAGCCGGCCGCGCGATCCCACGAGAGTTTGCGATCGCGAACACGTCATTTGCCGCGCCATCGGACACCGCGAGAGTGTGCGATCGCAAACACGTCATTCGCCGCGCCATCGGACATCCGGCGGAATGTTGGTAAAGCTCGCGATCCCGAACACGCAAAATTTTCAATCTGGAAAAGAATAATATCTCGAGCAGCATAAAACCTTCTATAAAATGATGATTTGGATGAAAAAAAAACCTCAGATTGATATTTGGCTGTCCTTTTTTGTCAAATGTTTTTGGGGGAGAGGGAGGAAGTGCCACAGAGTCTCCTACTTCCTGTTCCTGTCCAGCAGGCTCCTCCCAGTGCTTTGTCCATCTCCTGTTCATTTTTCACTTGGATTTGAGCTGGAAGGATCACTCTTTGTGTCTGCTGCATCATTATCATTGGATTTGAGGACTTTTGGATTTGAGATTTTACAAGTAAGTTGGTGTTGTTTGATTGGGGCATTGCAGTTGCTGCAACTACAATTTTAGTACTTTTCATCATTTTTAAAAATAAATAGTTGTGGGTAGCCAGTAGGCCCAGAGTTAGTCATGGGTGGGTGCATGATGAAACATGATGAAACAACTGTTCCTTTGCTGTGTGATGTATTTATTTATTTCAAACATCATTTAGGGCACATGGATGGCATTGGATTGAATTGCAAAATGTGTATTTTTGGGTGTATTTCAGTTTTTTTTGGGTGTGTGTTAAATACATGCCTTAGTTTTGTGTGGTGTGTTGCAGGCCTTGTTTAGCCCTGTGGATTTTCGTTTTTGCATTTTATTGCATTACAGGCAAAGCAGTGTGGTTTAGCATGCAGCCTTTGCCTGGCTATTATAGGCCTGTTTTCAGTACATTGTTTTCCAGGCCTCCTGCTTGTTGCTTGTGATTTGTGAGTGTCCATGTGGCTGGTAGCCATTTCTGGTGGGAGTTATAAGTGTGCTGCTTTTGCCATATAGGCCTCCATGTGTTTCCTTTGTGGCCTAGGCTTCTTGTTGTGGGCCTGGCCATGAGGCTGTCAACCATTTTGAAGCCAGGCAGTGTGCTTTTTGCCATAGGCCTGCATTGTCTGTCTTCAGTTTCTTGTTGTTGTGGGCCTGGACATGAGGCTGGAGGCCATTTTGAAGCCAGGCAGTGTGCTTTTTGCCATAGGCCTGCATTGTCTGTCTTCAGTTTCTTGTTGTGGTGGGCCTGGCCATGAGGCTGGAGGCCATTTTGATGCCAGGCAGTGTGCTTTTTGCCATAGGCCTGCATTGTCTGTCTTCAGTTTCTTGTTGTGGGCCTGGCCATGTGGCTGGAGGCCATTTTGAAGCCCGGTAGTGTGCTTTTATCCATAGGCCTGCAAGCTTGTGGCCTAGTCTGCCAACAGGCCTTTCATCCAGTAGGCTCAGAGGTAGTCAGGGGTGCATGAAACAACTGTTTCTGTGTGTTCTGTTGAATTTATACATCATTTAGGGCATGGATGGCATTGGATTGAAATGCAAAATGTGTATTTTTGGGTGTATTTCAGTTTTTTTGGGTGTGTGTTAAATACATGCCTTAGTTGTGTGTGGCGTGTTGCAGGCCTTGTTTAGCCCTGTGGATTTTCGTTTTTGCATTTTATTGCATTACAGGCAAAGCAGTGTGGTTTAGCATGCAGCCTTTGCCTGGCTATTATAGGCCTGTTATCAGTACATTGTTTTCCAGGCCTCCTGCTTGTTGCTTCTGATTTGTGAGTGTCCATGTGGCTGGTAGCCATTTCTGGTGGGAGTTATAAGTGTGCTGCTTTTCCCATATAGGCGTGCATGTGTTTCCTTTGTGGCCTAGGCTTCTTGTTGTGGGCCTGGCCATGAGGCTGGCGGCCATTTTGAAGCCAGGCAGTGTGCTTTTTGCCATAGGCCTGCATTGTCTGTCTTCAGTTTCTTGTTGTTGTGGGCCTGGCCATGAGGCTGGAGGCCATTTTGAAGCCAGGCAGTGTGCTTTTTGCCATAGGCCTGCATTGTCTGTCTTCAGTTTCTTGTTGTGGTGGGCTTATTGCATTACAGGCAAAACAGTGTGGTTTAGCATGCAGCCTTTGCCTGGCTATTATAGGCCTGTTTTCAGTACATTGTTTTTCAGGCCTCCTGCTTGTTGCTTGTGATTTGTGAGTGTCCATGTGGCTGGTGGCCATTTCTGGTGGGAGTTATAAGTGTGCTGCTTTTGCCATTTAGGCCTGCATGGTTTTCCTCTTGGCTTACTGCTTCCATCCATCCCCTTTGCCAGCTGCAGCTCCCTGAATGATGTGATGAGCAAATAATTTAATGCCAAACAGGGTCCACTTCCATTACATTTGTATTTTTGTTGTTGTTCCTCTTCTTTCCTATCCTTCCTGAGAGTGTACACAGTATACCATGAAAGCCCTTGTTGACAAAGTCTCACAAATGGCTACACTAAGTTATATATTTTATTTGTTTGTTTGTACTAGTAGTAATTGAACCACAACAACAAATGCAACATTTCACTGATGTTCTTCTCTTGGCTTCTTTGCTTTTAGGTGCACAAAAAGACAGAGGAGGAGGTGTCATCATCATCACCCGTTGTCCTGCCAGACAGAAGTCCTGCTGCGCACCACGTCACGTCCACGTGTGACCACAGATATCTCTGCAACTTGTGCACCTGCGTCCTGCTGACATCTGAAGAAGATGGCCCCAAAGAAAGGTACCAGGTCCTCCAGTACCAAGAAAGTTGCCAGTGAGAAGAAGAAGGAACAGAAAAAGGAAGTGGCACTTGCCAAGACTGGTGTGCCGCCCGATGTGTTTTTTGAGAAAAAAAAACTTACACCTGCAGCAGCGCTGTCCGGCGGGACCAAGCTGGGAGCAGCACCTCCGCATCAGCTGGCCCACCCCACCAACCTAGGCCCAAGCCCATGAGTGTGGCAGAGGTAGCCAGTCTACTAACGAGCAGTGATGTTGAAATGTCATTATCGCAAAGTAGTACCCAATCCACGCACTCGCAGGCGGAAACTCAGCAGATAAGTGGGCAGCCGCAGCCGCAACCACAGCCGCAACCACAGCCCCAACCGCAGCCCCAGCCGCAACCACAGCCGCAACCACAGCCCTAACCACAGCCGCAACCACAGCCGCAACCACAGCCGCAACCACAGCCGCAGCCCCAACCACAGCCACAACCACAGCCCCAACCACAGCCGCAACCAGAGCCGCAACCACAGCTGAAGCCGCAACCACAGCCACAACCACAGCTGCAACCACAGCCCACAATAGTAGTTGTTCCACCTGAAGTAGGGGCAGTTCAGGAAATCGAGCTTTTTGCAGACAAAGAGGAGCAAGCCACTGTTTCAGAAGATCCATTGTCTTCCAGACCCCCAGCAATGAAAAGGAGGGTTAGTCCATCAACTTCTTCTTCAAGCCCAGCTTCTGATGATCTAGATGCCACTTGGAAGCCACCAGCTCAGTCTGAGAGTGATGCACGCCACAAGACAAGGCTAGTGAAAAGGAAGGTACCAGAAAGCCTTAGAGTTATGGAGGTAGATGTAGATGAGGGGGGTGATGATGATGAAGAGCCAGTCATCATGAACATCACTCCCAGGCCAGAGGAGATGGAGACCAACATTATTAGACTATCCAAAATCGCTGCGAGGGATGTAGCACGGATACCACCAACACAGGTAACACCAACACGACCTCCAGCTTCCATATTTGCCTACATCCAGCTCAACCACCACCTCAGTAGGTAGTGGTAATGTAACTGCACAGAGTCAAATTCCAGGCACTCCTCCAATTCATCTGGTATTGAAAGTGGCACCTCCAGCAGCGCCAGAAAGTTCTCCTCCCCAGTTTGGGACTTCTTTTCGATTAGCAATAAGGAGGAGAACATTGCTATATGCTCAATTTGTCGGCAGGCTGTTAGGCGGGGTAAGCTTGGTACAAACTATGGTACCGGAGGACAAACAAGTCATCTCAAAAAACACCACAGTATCAAGTGGGAGGCTCACCTACTTCACTTAGAAAAAAGTAAAACTGGACCCATTGCTGTTGTTGGGGATGAAGAAGTAGGGGAAGATATGATCGCGGTGGAAGGTCAACAAGAAGGAGACATTTCTAGCCCTATCCCCAGCAGTGTAGTGGTACCGCCCACATCCTCAGCAACATCTCAGTTGCACCGTAGTAAGAGTCAGCCTGAGACACCAAGGCAACCGAGTACTGCAATGAGAAAAAGTGCGGTGTCGTTGAGCCTAACTGGGTTCAAGAAGACAGCTGCACCACAAAGGAAAATATTCCAGCCTTCCATTGACAGCATGCTTAGGTCGGAGGGGCAGTACCAACGCAACCACCCAACGGCACGGTTGTACAATGCGAAGCTGGCTAAAATGTTAGCGCTAGACCTTTTCCCTTTTTCATTTGTGGAAGGGGTGGGTTTCCTTGAATTTGTGTCAGCCATCTGCCCTAAATGGAAGGTTCCCAGCCGGTCCTATTTCGCCAGAGTTGCTGTTCCAGCACTACATCACGATGTGCTGGAATTGGTTGGACAAGCTTTGCAGCAGAGTGCTGTTCACAAAATCCACCTGACAATAGACATGTGGACCAGTTGCCAAGCCACTGATTACATGTGCATCACTGCACACTGGGTCTCTTTTGTGGGGGTTAGAGAAAAGCTATCTGAAGTAGGTGCTGTTGACACAGCTGAGATTTTTAATACTACTCGGAAACATGCAACTGTAGCCATGTTCGCCATGGGGAAATCTCATACTGCTGCAAACATTTTGGAAGAGTTTAACAGCAAGGTCTTTGAATGGCTGCGCCCAAGAGGGCTTAACATTGGTTTTGTTGCCACGGATAATGGCCGTAATGTACTTAAGGCCATGGAGGTTGGTGCCTATTTCAGGCTCCCGTGTTTGGCGCACTGCATTAACATTATAGTTCAAGACTTTCTGAAAAAAGAACCCATAGTCAGCAACTTACTGACCACCTGCCGCAGAATATGCACTCATTTCAGCCATTCTTTTAAAGCCCGGAAGCAGCTGAGGATCATTCAACGTGACTATAGAATGCCAGTCAAAGCACTCATGCAGGAGGTGGCAACACGTTGGAACTCAACGTATTACATGCTTGACCGTCTGTTTGAGCAGTACAGACCAATCAATGAATATGTCATGCGAAGGGCGGATGCTACTGTGAAAGGCATGACCCTTCAGATGGACCAATGGTGCCTAGTTAAATGCCTGACAGAGATGCTTCTTCCTTTCGAGGTCTTCACACGTGAAGTCAGCAAGGAGGACTGTACTATGGGCCAAGCAATCCCATTGTTGCACATGCTAGAGCAACAGCTGAAGGAGGTATCTGAAGCGTACATAGGTGTGGAGGAAAAAAAAGAAGCATATGAGTTGGTGGAGAGCTTATCATGTCGCTTAACTGAAAATGCAAGGGTGCAAACTAAGATTTTGTCACAAGAACATTACATTTGTGCCACAATTCTGGATCCACGGTACAAATCGGCACTGCACAGTAAGACATTACTCCCTTTTTCAGAAGTGGATGTTGCCCGGTACAAAACTTGGATAGCTGAGGCAGCCAGTAAATTGGATAATGAACGGCTGGTAATTAAAGGCCTGCTACTCAAACCCACAACAAGTACTGCAGCAGGGCATCCGGCGTCAAGTTCAACTTCAGAGCCTGAGGGCAGTGCATTTGGTTCACAGCTGTCACCAACACCAACACTATCGACAACAGCAAGAACCGGATCATCAGCCCCAGTAAAAACGGCACAGGATTGGTATTTACAGCAAGGACTTGCTAGGTCCAGTGCTGATGCAAAGACAAAAGAGGCCGAACAAAGTGTAGCACCCTTGAACATTGACCGGATGGTCCAGGCCTACCTGGATGACCCAACAGAGGTCTACATTGATCAAAACCCATTGCAGTATTGGTATGGCAAAAGGGGCCAATGGCCAGTGCTCAGCAGGCTGGCGATAAACTATGTGGCTTGCTCTATCGCAAGTGTCTCTTCTGAACGTGTTTTCAGTGCTGCTGGTTCCATTGTAACAGTGAAAAGGACCAGTCTCTCACCCAAAAATATGGAGAGGTTAACCATGATCAAAATAAATCAGCAATTTATACCACCGAATTACACAATACATGAATCAACACAGGAAGATGAGGACAGCGGCTCAGGTGACGGAAGTAGCGTGTTAGATGCTGATTACCTACTTCTGGTTGAACCCCAGAGTTTGAGGACGAGCTATACTTCCCTGACAACTAGGCTTCAACTTCTTACTGTCGTCCTCCCTTATTTACTTTTATTTGTGTGTCTGTCTTTCTGGTTGGAAACTTCAAATCACAACAAATCCATCACCACCGTCTTCGTCTTTTATTGCCATATATGAGTTTCAGCTGTCTGCATTTCAGTCCACTCCTCCGAGTCCTGCTCCTCCATCCTCCTGAATCGCCCTAAATCTATTGCCCTCAAGCCAGATGATGATTGGATGTAGCATAATCGAAGAAAAAAGAAAATCTTGCCTTGTTGAGTCTCTCCAAAAGAAGTGGATCATGATGATGACTACTATAGCTATCCTCCTTTCCGAGCCCAGAGAGACTGCCCATTAACTGAAGATGAGAAGGAACAGGTCATGAATGATGACATGCATTGGACGCTGACTGAGTGATTTGTGTTGTTATTGTTTGTAGTGCATGAAGTTAATTCATTGTGTACTATTATCTAATCTACACACTAAAAGTAACTCAATGCAATGTTTGTTTCCATTCTTGTTTTTTAATAACAAATTTCTACTTCTACTGCAGGCCGATCCATTGCATTTTGAATATGGAAAGGGGACTCAATCTGTACACTGCACACTGAGTTGGACAACACACCATGATGATGACCACAGTGACATAATATCTTCGCAGTCACTCAGTAGGATCCGAGATGATTGATGGAATAACTCAGGGCGTTTCATGAGTGGCATAAAGGTAACCAAGTCAACAACAACCACTGCAGACCTACATGTCTGTGTAGTGGTGGAGTTGAGTGTGGTGGTATGACTGACAGCGGTGCATTGATTTAGTCACTTAATTTGTAAAATGCTATGTTGCTGTATATCAGCTTTGTCTGCCTCTGTCAAAAAATGTACGCTAAATGGAGGATGGGTCACGTGTGCCGTGGGCCTGCTCTGTCCTGTTGTTGTTGGAGGTTAATGCTGGAAACAGACTAGAGTAGACATGATGTATCCATGCTGCCTCTGAAAGTGTTCTTGTTGCACTCCACCGTCATTTATGAATTTTTTTTCTACTTGATTTTTCAATATCCCTTTTGTTTTTCCATCTACAATTACAGGCCGGCCCTTACCCTGTGCTATACTTGGAAAAACAACTCACACTTACCTTACCAATGAATCTACATCTGCCAGGCAGGCAGTGGCGTCACCCAAGATTGATGGCCGGAGCGTCCATGGAAGGGAGGACCAAGAGGAATGCCAAGATGCAACTCCCCATTTTGACCAGGATAACATACAGTAACAGAATCAACTTTCATCATCTTTTAAATAATTTGATTCGTTTTTTGTCTTCAATAATTACTACTGTGTGTTGTTGTTATTATTATGTTTGCTCTCTGCTTATAATTCAATTCATCCCTACAGCTATTTTTGAATTTTCTTTGCTATCTTTAATAGTAAGCCCGGGCCAGTACAACAGAACAGAAACTGTATGTAATTCGGGTCTCTCGGAGGGCAGACAGGCAAGGCAAATTGCATAATATACTGCTGCCCTGTACTGTCTAATTGTCTAGTAGTAGTTAGTAAGTACTACTTATCATTAACCATCAAGTTATCATCATCATGCATGCATTTCCTTTTTCTCCCTTAACAGATTTATGGATATGGTCGTCTGCCAAGATTGTGTTTTGTTGTTGTCCATGCGTACTGTTTTTCTTTGTCAAACCTTTCCCCAAGCCCCCATTCCCAACCATTCATCAAACCCTAACCCTCTTCCCCCGGGCTGTGTGACTTATTGAGGTGTGACTAAATTAAATGTACGTCAAAAACAATGGGAGAGAAAGGGGGAAAAAGGGGTGCGTCCGTATCCCCTGTGTAATATATGTTAAACAATTATGGACGAACCCAATCTATGTGTGGCACAATCACTAGTAGGCAGTGTTTGGAACCCACTGAGTTTGTTAAAAGACCCCTCACACAACAACCTGGTTGGTGTCATGCTTCATCATTGGGGTCCCAACCGGGTGGCCGAATGCCACCCGGTTGTGCTGCGACGCCTGATTACAGCGGAGCTGGTGTGGTGCAAAAATGTGATGTGGAGTGAATTAAAAATATCTCTGTGAATCCTTGCCTCTCTATTTTTATTACTGGAGGCTCAGGATATGAGTAAAAATTATGTGTGATGCAACTAAAAAAGAAGTAATTATCTTATAGTTGTCTATGTGATGGGTCTACTAGTTTCAGCCCGCAGGAGAATGTAGGAGGGGCTTTCTTCAGGACCATGAGAAGTGGTGAGTGGCAAAAAATGTAGTGCCACGTGAGAAGTGAAAACAATAAAAATTAGTACCTACACACGCGCTAAGGTGTGTGGGCTGCGTGTCTACGCGCTTGCGGAAACGTATGATAAAGGACCTGTGGGAACAGAAGAGAACAGCACAAAACATGTATATATACACATGACAAATAGACAGCATATTTACAGTGGTATTAAGCAAAATAAAATGCAATCTTAAGTGCTGTGGTCATCCAAACTGACTTGCCTGGTGATGGTACCTGTTAAGAATATATATACATATGGTGAGCATGCTGCATGCATAAATAGTGCCGCAGCTAGTATCATTTACAGTTTTAGCCTTTGCTATGAAGCCGTAAGGCTTCTCTGTGGCAATCTAGTGGCAACCGAGGGTTGTCACGATGTTGGCTGTGGTCACCGTGATGTACGGTGCTGCAGCGCAGTGGTGTGGAAGCTTTCCACAGTGGTGATATGGTCGTGCGTGGGCGTTACGATAGTGAACACACACGTGGGAAACCGGCACTGTGCCATCATGCGTGGCGCGCCGATAAGAAAGTAAGCGTTTATTAAAAACAAATGCAAGGGAAGCGGGAACGCTTCAATAAGCAGCGCTTATGTAGAAAGTGGTATAATTACACTATGGTCGAGTTTAAATTGCTGATCGGGGCTCGGGAGGAGTTCGCTCCTCTGTCAGACTCTGGGGAGAAAAAATTAGGAGTGAGAGGCATGTGAGCTGCAGGGTTGAAAGTGCTCACGGGAAGCCTCTAAGTTCTATCGTTAGTGCAACCTTACTTGGTATCAGAGCGTAACCCGCCAAAAACCTGTTGTGGTCTCCCGTCGTCCCGGATGATAATGGAGGCCGGCGCGGGCTCGGTTTAAGTAGCAGCTAGGTCCATTGAGTACGTGCCGGTATGAGCGTTGGAGGGCCGGGTATTAAGTGTGAGCGTAGCAGTTGTCTGCGCATATGTGGCTGAAAGAAGCTATTCTACACGCATGCGCAGGGGATTGACGGGTGTCATTGGGCGCGCATGCGCAGTAAGCGGCCCATGGCGCAAAGTGGAGCGCTCTGTCGTTTTGGAAAGTGATGAGCCTAAGGATATGGGGGGCCCATAGCGCGGAATGGGGCGCTCGGCCTAGTAAGTACAGTTAAAAAGAAGAAATAGAGTGTTGGACTCTGCTAAGTGCAAAAACGTAATGGAGGCAAGCAAAGTAAAAGGGGTAAAGGTGGACCTCAACTAGAGTCCCATGGTTCTGGGGGTGTATACTGTGCCTCAAGGGGTTCTGCCTAAAGGGTGAACCGGTGTGGGTTGCGCTGGCTAGCTCTGGAGTCTCACAAAATGGCTAAATGAATAGGCAAAATTGCGTGGATCTAGTCAGAAGTGACCGCAGGTTAGCTCTAACACACAGGCGGAAGGTGCCCAAAACTGGGTGTTTCGATACGGTGTCTAAGAGCTTCTAAGACTGTTCCAAGTGATATTGTCGTTCAGGCCTGTGATGTGGCTTGACAGACGATATATCCATCTTTGTTCTTTTTCAAGTAGGCGGCTTTGGATGTTGGGTAAATTGGGATCTAGTGCTTCTATGACTACCCATCTCAGGTCATTGGTCGTGTGTCCAGTCTCAAGAAAGTGGTTTGTCATCCTGGTGGTGTTTTTCTTGCACCGTATGGTGCTGTGGTGTTTGCAAATCCTAGTTTTGATTTTGCGAGTCGTCATGCCGATGTATATTAGGTTACAGGGGCAGACGATCCGAAATATTACATGTTCAGTGCTGCAGTTAGTGTGTTTTCTCAGCTCCCATACCTTTCCTGGTTCCAAGTTGAGGTTTTTCACGGTCTCAGTGATGTGGCAAACACTGCAGTTCCCGCACGGGAAGTGGCCTGTGATGCCTGGGAGCCCCCAGGCATTGAGAACTGTGCTCGCCGGTCTTTGTGGTGGTGTCGGTCTAGTGGAGACTATGGCGTCTTTTATGGATCTTGCTCTCTTGTTGGAGAGGAGGGGTGGTGCCCAGTTAAGGTTGCCTGTCTTCAGTATTTTCCAGTGCTTCCGGATAATCTGTGAGACTTTGTTGGACACGGTGTTATAAGTTGTCACACATGTAAGTGGTAGTGGGGTGGGGTGGGGTCTTGTGTCTGAGTTTCAATGAGTGCTTCGCGGTTCTGGTTTCTGGCCCTCTTGTTGGCTTTTTTGGTAATGCATTTGGGGTATCCTCGTTGGTGTAGTTTGTTGCTAAGGTCTATGGCTTGTGATTTGTAATCTTTAATTTCGCTACAGTTTCTGCGTAGCCGAAGGTATTGGCCATATGGGAGGATTTCGCGAAGTGGTCTTGGATGGAAACTTGTGAAGTGAAGTAGGGAGTTACGAGCAGTGGGTTTAAAGTGTGTTTTGCTCTTGAGACCTCCTCCTACCGCTTCAATGTCCAAGTCCAGGAATGTAATCTGTAGTCTGTGGAAATTGTGTGTGAAGCGGAGATTGGGATCGCATGTGTTGCCATTCACAGAATGTGATGAGGGATTCACTGGTTCCTTCCCTAATCAATAGGATGTCGTCAATGTAACGTTTGTAAAATTTTGTTTGGGGAATTCGTGGTTGGTCGTTATCAGGTAGATGTTTAGTCTCGATGTCATATACGTACAGGCCTGCTACACTGGGAGCGAAGACACTCCGCATGGAGGTCCCGTACTTCTGGAGGTAGAGTCTGCCTTCGTATTCAAAGAAATTTTCTTTGAGTGCAAGTGTCGCACACTCTAGAACAAAAGATGTGGAAGTTCGATGTTGCCAGTTGGAGTTGTTCAAGGCGTTTTCTAGTACTCTAAGGGTGTCATCCTGTGGGAGACTGGTGTATAGGCTCTCCACATCAAGGCACACCAAGAGTGAAGTGTTAGGGTCATAGGGTAGGGCCGTTATAAGGCCTAGTAGGTCTTTAGTGTCTTTTAGGTAAATGCTGGTTGATTGTACCAGGGGTTGCAGAAAATGGTCGCAGTAGCGTGACAGGGGTTCTAATAATGATCCAATCCCCGAGACAATAGGGCGTCCGGGTGGTGGCATTGTATTTTTGTGGGTTGTAGGAACGATGTAGAAGTAAGGTATTTTGCCTGGCGTAGTAGTCAGGAATTTGGCCTCGTTCTTGGTGATCAATCCTGTGTTCTCTGCATTTTCTACAAGGGTGTGGATGCGTGTTTTCAGAGCTGTGCTTGGATCGTATGTCAATCTCTCATAGTTTTTGGTATCATTGAGTAACCGATCACATTCCCGATGGTAGTCTGCTTTGTTGAGTATGACAGTGCCCCTACCTTTGTCGGCTGGTTTTATTATGATCTCAGGGTTGTCTTTCAATGATTGTAGAGCCAGGTGTTCCGATCGGCTCTTGTTTTGGAAGGTGTTGGGTTCTTTCAAAGCTTCAATATCTTTGAACACTGTTTGTTCATATACGAGTATCTCTGGTGGTACTGTACTCGGTGGTGGAATGAACGTTGATTTGGTTCTAAAGGGTGTGTCCCCCTGTGTTTCAGAGTCCAGTTCAGTGGGAGAGTTCTCAAAAAAGGCTTTTAGCTTGAGTTTGCAGAAGAACTCTGCTAATTCACAATGTAGCAAGAATTTGTCAAGTCTCGCAGTGGGGGCGTAGCCAAGTCCTTTTTCTAGGACTGCTTTTTCTGCTGGCGTCAGGGCATGTGTGGAGAGGTTGGTGATGAGGCTCAACGTGTGCTCGGGCCTGGTTGTTGGTCTCTCGTTTTGCTTCTTGTCAGGGCTCCTTGATGTGGGTTGTCTTCCCAGTGTACCTGGTTCCCTCTGCGTCTCCTTCCGTATCCACGTCGGCCTCTTCCTAAAAAAAGTTGCTGTTGGTTCGGGTTCATGTAAGGTGGTGGTGGTCCAAACGGCATATTCCAACCGTATCCAAAATGTGGGTGCATTTGGGGATACAAGGGGGGTATTGTATACTCGGTCCTGGTGGTCCTTGGGTCCACGGTTGTTGCCATCCCGTGTGCCCAACCCTTCCTTGTTGTCGTCTGCGATAGCTGCCCGTGCTGGAGCCGCTACTCCCCGATGAGTCATCTTCGGACGATGCGCCTGATGTGTCTGCTCTAGTCGGTGGTTGATAGTCAGCTTCAGCATATGGATACGTTTTGGCATAGGAGAACCTTTTCAGGTCCTTCTGAAATTTATTGTTTTTGCTTTGGGTGAGGCCCTCTTTGTATTCGTTTATTTCTTTGTTGGTTTCGTCGAGACGTTTTTGTATGAGGAGAGTGTGGCTTTGAAATGGGTTTCTGTTGCCTGTATCTCAATGAGGTAGGCGTCTGAGAGGCATTTGGATGTTTGGATGATAAGGATCATCCAGTCGCGTGTACATCGCCATGCTATTTGGGCCCAGTCTTTTCGGAAGGTAGCGTCCTCTAGAAATATTCGTGGGGCATTGGTGACGATTAGTCCCCTGGGCGCAGTGTTGTTCCGTAAATATTCAGTTAGGATTACCCCATGGAGTATGGTTCTAATCCGATTGCGCTTCTTTTCGTTAAGGCTCTCCCAGTCGGCAGTTTGTGCGATGGAGGATGCCATATTGAAATCTGCCAGTAGTGGAGGGTTGTCCAGAATGTTGTTAACGTCATCCAGAGTGAACCCTAGACAAGGGTTCTCGGCCATAGTGAGATAGCGTACCTCCTATGGTGTTAAAAAACGGAGAGTGGTTAGCTCTCACAGCTGTACGCTGTGAATTAATGTCAAAAACAATGGAAGAGCAAGGGAAAAAAAGGACCCCTTTTTTGTTCCCTTGCTCTCCCCTTGTATCCCCAAATGCACCCACATTTTGGATACGGTTGGAACACGCCGTTTGAACCACCACCACCTTACATGAACCCGAACCAACAGCAACCTTTTTTAGGAAGAGGCCGACGTGGACGCGGAAGGAGACGCAGAGGGAACCAGGTACACTTGGAAGACGACCCACAACAAGGAGCCCTGACAAGGAGCAAAACGAGAGACCAACAACCAGGCCCGAGCACACGTTGAGCCTCATCCCCAACCTCTCCACACATGCCCTGACGCCAGCAGAAAAAGCAGTCCTAGAAAAAGGACTTGGCTACGCCCCCACTGCGAGACTTGACAAATTCTTGCTACATTGTGAATTAGCAGAGTTCTTACGCAAACTCAAGCTAAAAGCCTTTTTTGAGAACTCTCCCACCGAACTGGACTCTAAAACACAGGGGGACACACCCTTCAGAGCCAAATCAACGTTCATTCCACCACCGAGTACAGTACCACCAGAGATACTCGTATATGAACAAACAGTGTTCAAAGAGATTGAAGCTTTGAAAGAACCCAACACCTTCCAAAACACGAGCCGATCGGAACGCCTGGCTCTACAATCATTGAAAGACAACCCTGAGATCACAATAAAACCAGCCGACAAAGGTGGGGGCACTGTCATACTCAACAAAGCAGACTACCACCGGGATTGTGATCGGTTACTCAATGATACCAAAAACTATGAGAGATTGACATACGATCCAAGCACAGCTCTGAAAACACGCATCCAGAACACTTGTAGAAGATGCAGAGAACACAGGATTGATCACCAAGAACAAGGCCAAATTCCTGACTACTACACCAGGCAAAATACCTTACTTCTACATCGTTCCTAAAAGCCACAAAAATACAATGCCACCACCCAGACGCCCTATTGTCTCGGGGATTGGATCATTATTAGAACCCCTGTCACGCTACTGCGACCATTTTCTGCAACCCCTTGTACAATCAACCAGCACTTACCTAAAAGACACCAAAGACCTACTAGGCCTTATAACGGCACTACCCTATGACTCTAACACTTCACTCTTGGTGTGCCTTGATGTGGAGAGCCTATACACCAGTCTCCCACAGGATGACACCCTTAGAGTACTAGAAAACGCCTTGAACAACTCCAACTGGCAACATCGAACTTCCACATCTTTTGTTCTACAGTGTGCGACACTTGCACTCAAAGACAATTTCTTTGAATACGAAGGCAGACTCTACCTCCAGAAGTACGGGACCTCCATGGGGAGTGTCTTCGCTCCCAGTGTAGCAGGCCTGTACGTATATGACTTCGAGACTAAACATCTACTTGATAACGACCAACCACGAATTCCCCAAATAAAATTTTACAAACGTTACATTGACGACATCCTATTGATTTGGGAAGGAACCAGTGAATCCCTCATCACATTCTGTGAATGGCTCAACACATGCGATCCCAATCTCCGCTTCACACACAATTTCCACAGACAACAGATTACATTCCTGGACTTGGACATTGAAGCGGTAGGAGGAGGTCTCAAGAGCAAAACACACTTTAAACCCACTGCTCGTAACTCCCTACTTCACTTCACAAGTTTCCATCCAAGACCACTTCGCGAAAACCTCCCATATGGCCAATACCTCCGGCTACGCAGAAACTGTAGCGAAATTAAAGATTACAAATCACAAGCCTTAGACCTGAGCAACAAACTACACCAACGAGGATACCCCAAATGCATTACCAAAAAAGCCAACAAGAGGGCCAGAAACCAGAACCGCGAAGCACTCATTGAAACTCAGACACGAGACCCCACCCCACTACCACTTACATGTGTGACAACTTATAACACCGTGTCCAACAAAGTCTCAGAGATTATCCGGAAGCACTGGAAAATACTGAAGACAGGCAACCTTAACTGGGCATCACCCCTCCTCTCCAACAAGAGAGCAAGTTCCATAAAAGACTCCATATTGTCCACTAGACCGACAACACCACAAAGACCGGCGAGTACAGTTCTCAATGCCTGGGGGCTCCCAGGCATCACAGGCCACTTCCCGTGCGGGAACTGCAGTGTTTGCCACTTCACTGAGACCGTGAAAAACCTCAACTTGGAACCAGGAAAGGTATGGGAGCTGAGAAAACACACTAACTGCAACACTGAACATGTCATATATCGGATCGTCTGCCCCTGTAACCTAATATACATCGGCATGACGACTCGCAAAATCAAAACTAGGATTTGCGAGCACCGCAGCACCATACGGTGCAAGAAAAACACCACCAGGATGACAAACCACTTCCTTGAGACTGGACACATGACCAATGACATGAGATGGGTAGTCATAGAAGCACTAGATCCCAATTTACCCAACATTCAAAGCCGCCTACTTGAAAAAGAACAAAGATGGATATATCGTCTGTCAAGCCACATCACAGGCCTGAACGAAAATATCCCTTGGAACAGTCTTAGAAGATCTTAGACACCGTATCGAAACACCCAGTCTTGGGCACCTTCCGCTTGTGTGTTAGAGCTAACCTGCGGTCACTTCTGACTAGATCCACGCAATTTTGCCTATTCATTTAGCCATTTTGTGAGACTCCAGAGCCTAGCCAGTGCAAACCACACCGGTTCACCCTTTAGGCAGAACCCCTTGAGGCACAGTATACATCCCCCAGAACCATGGGACTCTAGTTGAGGTCCACCTTTACCCCTTTTACTTTGCTTGCCTCCATTACGTTTTTGCACTTAGCAGAGTCCAACACTCTATTTCTTCTTTTTAACTGTACTTACTAGGCCGAGCACCCCATTCCGCGCTATGGGCCCCCCATATCCTTAGGCTCATCACTTTCCAAAACAACAGAGCGCTCCACTTTGCGCCATGGGCCGCTTACAGCGCATGCGCGCCCAATGACACCCGTCAATCCCCTGTGCATGCGTGCAGAATAGCTTCTTTCAGCCACATATGCGCAGACAACCGCTACGCTCACACGTAATACCCGGCCCTCCAACGCTCATACCGGCACGTACTCAATGGACCTAGCTGCTACTTAAACCGAGCCCGCGCCGGCCCCCATTATCATCCGGGACGACGGGAGACCACAACAGGTTTTTGGCGGGTTACGCTCTGATACCAAGTAAGGTTGCACTAACGATAGAACTTAGAGGCTTCCCGTGAGCACTTTCAACCCTGCAGCTCACATGCCTCTCACTCCTAATTTTCTCTCCTCAGAGTCTGACAGAGGAGCGAACTCCTCCCGAGCCCCGATCAGCAATTTAAACTCGACCATAGTGTAATTATACCACTTTCTACATAAGCGCTGCTTACTGAAGCGTTCCCGCTTCCCTTGCATTTGTTTTTAATAAACGCTTACTTTCTTATCGGCGCGCCACGCATGATGGCACAGTGCCGGTTTCCCACGTGTGCGTTCACTATCGTAACGCCCACGCACGACCATATCACCACTGTGGAAAGCTTCCACACCACTGCGCTGCAGCACTGTACATCACGATGACCACAGCCAACATCGTGACAACCCTCAGTTGCCACTAGATTGTCACAGAGAAGCCTTACGGCTTCATAGCAAATGCTAAGACTGTAAATGATACTAGCTGCGGCACTATTTCTGCATGCAGCATGCTCACCATATGTATATATATTCTTAACATGTACCATCACCAGGCAAGTCAGTTTGGATGACCACAGCACTTAAGATTGCATTTTATGTTGCTTAATACCACTGTAAATATGATGTCTATTTGTCATGTGTATATATACATGTTTTGTGCTGTTCTCTTCTGTTCCCACAGGTCCTTTATCATACGTGTCCGCAAGCGCATAGACACGCAGCCCACACACCTTAACGCGTGTGTAGGTACTAATTTTTATTGTTTTCACTTCTCACGTGGCACTACATTTTTTGCCACTCACCACTTCTCACGGTCCTGAAGAAAGCCCCTCCTACATTCTCCTGCGGGCTGAAACATGTAGACCCATCACTTAGACAACTATAAGATAATTACTTCTTTTTTAGTTGCATCACACATAATTTTTAATCATATCCTGAGCCGCCAGTAATAAAAATAGAGAGGCAAGGATTCTCAGAGATATTTTTAAATCACTCCACATCACATTTTTGCACCACACCAGCTCCGCTGTAATCAGGCGTCGCAGCACAACCCGGTGGCATTCGGCCACCCGGTTGGGACCCCAATGATGAAGCATGACACCAACCAGGTTGGTGTGTGAGGGGTCTTTTAACAAACCCAGTGGGTTCCAAACACTGCTACTAGTGATTGTGCCACACATAGATTGGGTTCGTCCATAATTGTATAACATAAATTAAATGTACACCAATAATTTATCACACGCTTGCTGGGGCGGATGTGGCAAAAGCAACACTAATTCAATTTCAAGGCAGGGCGAGGATCTTCTTCTACTTGCCTACCCATGAGCAGTATATTTGCGAGATAATATTTTTACCGAAGGAACCTAATCCATCAGCATTAATTGCCGGCATCAATTGGATTTGTTGTCATCCTCCTACACAGCACTAACGGTTACGCTTGTGTCGAGTGTACTGTAGGCCTAGTCGAGGGACTCGACACAGCTAGAGTTTGTAACTCTATGTACTAGGCTATCCCCGCCACCATTATGTTTTATTGTATTTTGGCATATTATTGTTTGGCAGTAAGTTCTGTACTGTACTTCGTTCTACTACTCCTCCCTCAGTCTCTCTCAGGCGACTGACTGTCTCATTTTCTTTTTTTTGCAAATGCTACTGCCAGGGTCTACTACTACTACCACCACAACCATGGCATGTTGGGAAAGAAAACCATCATCACCATGCAGCCATCGCCCTGCCTAAGTTAAACATCAAGCACAGGTAAGAGAAGAAGTTTGGGGGAGGCATAATTAATAATGGAAATTTTTTCATTAATTTTCTTTCCCACACCCCTTTGAGTCCAGTTGCAGAATGCATAGACTAGGAGGAGAGACTGACAGTACTAGTAGGACAAGTCCCTAAGTGAGGGGTACCGCATCTATCTGTTTGTGTCTTACTAAGTCAGCCAATTATTTAAATCAAACACTGGCTGTGGCCCTGCACCAGCAAGGAAACAGTGTGACGTAAAACAGTAACCCCACCCACAAAACATTAACAACATCGTATGTAAAGTATAAATATATAATTTAATCCCCTAACACAAATAAACTATGTAAAAAAAATCCCACAACAACACCTGACCCACCCCTCTCCCTAACCCCAACCAATGTCTATTGTCTGGAACGAAAAAGTCCAACAAATTAAATGTCCAATTGTCCAAAAGTGAAAACCCCAACGCCCGATTCCCACCCACCAAAATAAGCAATGAAAAAGGGGCAATCAAAAGGGTCTGTTCATCGGCGGGCTCGCCTCTCCAGGACACGAATACGCTCCTCTAGGCAGGCCACGTGGCGCTTCAATGCGTGGCAATTGCATCCACAGGGGGAAGGGCAGCAGTGCTATTAAATGAAGTGTGGTGGCGGGTGGCTGCCAGACGGTGGCACCGTAACACTGGAGGGGGGTGGCTGGGGCCCGGGACATTGGAGGAGGCTGCAGCTGCTGCCGCCTCCTCCTCCTCCTCCTCCAGAACCACCAGCCGCCGGTATTCCTTTTGTATGGCCTCCAGCTTCCGGCGCCAGGCCTTGGCTGCCAACTCCTTCCTGTCTACTTTCACTTTAGAAGGAGTAGCTATATCAAGAAGAAAAAACAAGACTATTGTAAAATATACTCTTAGCAAAGCAGTAAGACAAATTAATTCTACACATAGTGGCACAG
The DNA here is from genome assembly GCA_963921515.1 of Calotriton arnoldi. Taxonomy (NCBI): domain Eukaryota; kingdom Metazoa; phylum Chordata; class Amphibia; order Caudata; family Salamandridae; genus Calotriton; species Calotriton arnoldi. The sequence goes on along the minus strand of CAWUFW010009442.1, from coordinate 632,350 downwards.
TAGCACTAGCAAGCACAGTACATAACATTTGTGGTATGTATCTATCCTCCCACTACCTCGGCCTCTAACATTTGTGGGAGTTTCATGCATTCCACCACCCATGCATCTGATTCCTATCAGCCACCTATGCATGCATCCCACGTATCCTTCTCTGCCAGTCATAAATATTAAATCTCGTCCGTCCTTCCTCCTTCCACCCTTCTTTCCCTTTTCGTTCAACCCATCCATCAAGGTCATCTGATCTGACTTTTAGTCTTCTCCATAAAACTTTCACAGCTGAGTTGAAGTCAGATAGAAGAGGCCATTGGTTACTCAACAGGACACTCCCGCCGCTAATGCTATTGCTAATGCTAAGTAAAGGGTGTCTTCTTCAACCGTTCACAACAACTTCTTACTTAAGTCTCAACAGTACAGTATACATTACACCCTTGCAGCGAGTGTAATGTCAATAAGTAAGGATTAGGAATATAACTTACCACCGCCCGCCACTGCTGCTGGCTCACCCCCTGCAGCTCCTCCTGCAACTGCCACATCTCCTCCTGCACCCTCAGCGGCCGTGTCACCTTTGCCGCTGGCCCCGGTACTGGTGGTCGGTAGTACGCCTAGAAAAAACATTACACATTTTTTAGATGCCATATACAACTCCCCCTATTTTTCACTAGCAAGATTGAAAAAAAAGTTAATACATATACAACATACATCACTAGTACAAATCAGGTAGTAGAGTAGACACTAGTAGTGTTATATGGTCCCTAGGGTCATTCTAGTCTTTGCTAAGTTACCCTGAGCCATGCAACCATTTTAGCTTTGTGACTTTTATTTTTGCGCAAGTTACCTCACAGCTTGTTGTGTAAGACGCCTTTGAGCCCACATGAGCTCATACTGCTACTGTCTGAGCGCTGCGTACAAGGTCGAAAAACAAGCCACTTTGTTATGGAGTTCTGGTGTTAGTCCATATTGCTTATCCATAAAAATACTACACTTTTTGGCACGACTGAGAAATGCTTGCACTATACTAACACGCACCATTTTTCTCATAACAGACGGAAGATTCCCTTCTACGAACCAGAGCTTTGCAGAGCTTATGATGTAACCAGTACTAGGTTCTTCTAAGGTGAGGGGTCCCCAGAATTCGCTCAGAGATCTTCATTTATAATTTTATTTAAACAATATTCCTACCAAGGGGAGGGTGGTTCTTCCACCACTGTTCAGTTATCATGATTTTGCCTTTTGTCTTCTATGGACTTGTAGTTGTAAGTGTAACTAAGTGTAACAATGTTTAGTGTTTTAATCTTATGCATTTTGCTGTTGCTGCTGCATTATAGAACAACGTACAGAGCTTGTCAGTTGAAAATAAACCTTTGGAACTTACATAGACTCGGTGGTATTTGGTGTGGACTTACACGAGTGAGTGAGCGAAAGGGTGTGCATTGCTTCCGCGACTGAGAGGTCCGGAGTGTTATGTTCTGGGTTGTCTACTAATTGGTTATCTTGGGGGGGAGGGGTCGGAGAGCTAATGAGACACTATAACTAGTCGGTCAGGGGATTGTGGTGGCTTCTGTGCTATTTTCTTGTGCAAAGTTCTGTATGTGCAGAATCCCTACAACAGTAGTAGTATGTCCTATCCTATCAAAAATAGTAAAATCTGGTTGGGCATTTTGTTGGTGGGAATTGTCGAAAAGCCTCAAGATTAAGAAGACTAGAAGTAGTAGAAGAGGACAACCCAAAGGACTGGACTCAATAGCTGGAGCTATTGGTGAATCTGAGTTTTATTTAAAACCTTTTAAATAAAGAGTGGCCAACTGGGCAAGCTTAGCTACAGACAGACTAATAGTAGTAGTACAGATAGTCATAGCAGACGCAGTTAGAGGCAGGGATAACAAGAATTTAGAAACAGATAGTCTAGATCGAAGAAGAATTTGTAAAAAATAGAATTCGGAAACCGAAATAATAGTTCAGAAAAAGTTAGGTGCAGGAAAAGTTAGGGAAATATAATTATTAATATTAACCACTGGAGGACTTACTGGGGCCAGCAGCAGAGCCCTCGGTAGAGGAGTGGTCCTTGCCCTGGGAGGCATGTTGTTCTTCTGGTTCTGCCGACTCAGACCCCGTCTTCTTGCCCCTGGGTGCTGATCATTTAAGATTTCATAAAGAAAGAGACAAAAATTAAAGTTTGATGTGAAACAAATAAAATATTTAAAAATACGCTCCAAAAACATTTTTGTGAACAACAATTGCAATAAAATTGACCTATCTAATCTGATCGACTAGTAGTATTGCGAGATTCACGGACCGTCTAGTAAGCCTAAGTACCACCTGACCTAGCCCACCTATTCCAGACGGGCCAATTGTTCACTAAGTCTGCATTTCCATTTATTTTAGTCCTCAAAAATGCATAGATGGAGGACACATGCATACATTTTTGCATACACCAAATTGTTGGTTGGTTGCTGCTGATGTTCTGCTAGTGATGATATAAGCCTATTAACACTCACTAAACAAACTACAAAAGGTTCTACTAAGGACTGGGGTAAGCAGCACTCAGCAGCACGTGACGTGACAGAGGATGCGTCACACACACCACTTAAAAATTACCAACTAATACTAATAAGTAACTAAACCTATCAATCCACCACTATCCCTTCTTAGTGGCAGGAGGACAAAGGAAGGACTAGAGTCTCTCTAGCATTACCTAACTTAAGTTCTCTAAAGTAAACTCTTACATAATCAGGCCAAGCAAGCGCAAAGTTGCAAACAAGTAAGATTAGTAGCGCTGAGCACCTGTGTCATAACAATCACAGAAGATTTTTAAACGCAATTTACCTGCAATGTAAGCAGCAGCATTCATGCTGGTCGGAAAAAAAAAATATTCGCAATATATAACACAGAGCAGAAGAACACAAAGTAGTAATATTAAATAGCTACTCACCAAGCCCCGGGACCTCCACTCCTAGCAGGCCCAGCAGGTCCTGCTCCCGGTCCAGAATATCGGACCACTGGTGCGTCAGCTGGTTATTGGTGCGCCGGACACCAGAGCAGCGAAACACTGCCTGACGCACCTTGCCCCACTGCTGCCGACACTCCCGGAGCCCGTACCCGGACCCAGGCCTGCCGCCTGCTGCCAGGGTTAAGGGGAGGTGGCGCTGCACAAAAAAAACCAGTGCGGCCACCTCCGCCTCACCAAATAAGGCCCGTGCCTGCACCCCTTTTTGGCGCCGCCTTCCGCAAGGAAGGCGGTCGCGGCTCTGTCTACGGCTACGAGCCCTGTGGCCCTTTGCCATGGTTCTGGGTAGGCGGGGGGGCGGAAAAGAAAAGGTAGGAATTAAAAAAGTAAGTAAAAGAAATGAAAAAGCAGGTAATAGAAAAAGAGTGAAAAAGTAGTGAAAAACACACAAAAAGTAGAAAAAAACTCAAAATATAGAATCAGGAAAATAGAGAAATAGATAATAAATAAAAAAGATCAAAAAAAGTTTCCAGAAACAAAGGATAGAAAAGATAGAGGGAGGATTGAAAAGCAGGCCCAGAACCATAGCAATAGAGTGAAAAACAAGATGGCCGCGCCCATTGCGACCGCGTGGGCAAGTTTGCGCGATATTTCCCCCCGAGCACGCAAAAAGCATCGCGAACACGTAATACGCGTTCCCGAACAGGAAATACTTATCGCGAACGGGCGGGAGCATGCAATATGCGACCCGGAACAGGAAATAAGCATCGCGAGCGGGCGGGAGCATGCAATATGTGACCCAGAACAGGAAATAACCATCGCGAGCGGGCGGGACAAGCGAAAAACAAGATGGCCACGCCCATTAGCGACCGCATGGGCAAGTTAGCGATATATTTCCCCGCGAGCACGCAAAAACACATCGCTAACGGGCGGGACAAGCAATTCCGCGTCTTCACAGTATTTCTGCGTGCTCGCGGAGATTTTTAACAATTTCGCAGAGATTTGCGTAACGCGACTACGCAAATTTCGCCCACCCCTAGCCCCACCTAGATAAAAGAATCTGCTTGGCTGCTCCCAAGGCCAAGGCAATAGCTCTTCCCCGACAGGATCGTAGAGGGAAGGTCAGAGCATTGGGTAAGCCCAATAATATGTAGCTTGGAAATCTAGGTAATTCTGTCTCATAAATATTATCTATGTCCGAGAGGACAGCTGACCAAAATTGCTGGATTTTTGGGTAACCCCACAATTAGTGTGTTAAAGTGCCCTCCTGCCCACGTTGTCTCCAGGACTATGTGTCCCCATCCACCCTCCACTGCGCAACCCTCACTGGAGTATATTACCAATAATGTGCAATTTTGAGGAACATTTGCTTGCCAGCAGTACTGCATGAGGACGCTCTTGCTCTGTGTATCATGTCCTGCCATTCCTTAACAGAGAATTTCCACTCACATTCATTCTCCCACCTATGCTGCACTGGTGATTTAACTTGATGTTGAGGTGCTGTGAGAAAGTTATAAATATCTGAAAGCAGTCTTTTATCCGAGTGGCAGGTGACAATCCATTTTTCGAATGCTGTCAGTGGGCGGCTGGCAAGTGGGCATATGTGGGGTGCGTGACCCAGTGACTCAGAGCAATGTATTGCCATTGAGTGTCAGGGGGCAAACCATAACCGGCATGCAAATCCATAAAGTCCATCACTCCCTTCTCATCAAAGAGGTCTCCTAACCTTTTACCTTTTACAATTGGCTTCTTGCCACTTAATATAACCGTCCCCAGTTGCCACCGGGGGAAATTCGGGGTGACCTATAAGGGGAGTCAAGGGAGATGTAGGCGTGGAAAGGTGTTGTTTTTCTAGCACCTTGTCCCTTGCTCCAATTGTTGCCCTAGTTATGGATGAGATATACACTCTAATGGGTCAGAATTTCTTTGGTAGCCACAGCACTTTCCACACATGGATCCCACGACCGAGCGGTCAATAAAACACCAATGCATCTCTGATGCCGTTCTATTCCATTCTATCAAGTAGGGGAGCTGGGCAGACTGATAATATCTTTCCAAGTGAGGGATGCCTAGCCCACCATCCTTTTGCTTAAGATAGGTCTGACCGCAGCTAATCTACCTAGCCAGGACAGTGTATGCGCTTTCCGATCTCATCATGGTAAGGAGGGTGGCATAGTTTTCTTGTGCAGTGCGCTCAGGTTTAGGGAAGATCCATATGCCCAGGTATGTCACGCCATCTGGAACCCATTCAAGAGGGGAATAAATCCAATACTGCCCTAGGAATTGTTAGGCTGAGGGCCTGTGATTTCTGTAGGTTAGCTTTGAAACCTGAGACATGGCCAATAGCTGTCATTTCCTGCAAAAGGGGGGCAAGGATGTGAATGGGTGCATTAGGATCGTAGCAGCGATAATTTGTGTTCCCTGTCACCTATGTGTATCCCCGTGATGCCAGGATGTTGGCAGACACACTCTGCAAATGGCTCCATATAGAGTGCAAATAGTAAGGGGGACAGGGGGCACCCATGTCTAGTTCCCTGGGAAATCCTAAAGGGGCGAGATGAGGTTCCGTTCACCCTGACCTTGGCGTCCGAGAGAGCATAGTTTCAGTTAATCCAGCATTGGAACCTCTCCTCAAGCCCAAACCTAGCAAGTGCGGCTTGCAAGTAGGGCCAATGGACCCTGTCAAAGGCTTTTTCCGCATCTACTGACAGGACTGTGGCCAGCAGCTGTGTATGATGTGATTTGTCAAGGTTGTGGCAGAGTTTCTTAGATCCATCACTTTAGGTCAACATTTAGCAAAGAGAAGGGCCTGTACGAGGCAAATCTCTTCGGGTCCTTACCTGGTTTCGGGAGAACTATGATGGATGCCAACTGCATAGACGGTGTAAGACGTCCGGAGTCGCTAAATGAATTGTAGAGGCGAGTAAGGAGGGGAGTAAGAGCCAATGCGAATAGTTAAAAAAAATTCAGGGGTAAACCCATCATCTCCAGGAGCCTTGCTCGTGTGCAGATTCGGTATGGCTCGAAGTATTTCTTCGGGGCTAATGTCGATGGCCATTTTAGCCACTTCAAAAGCTGGGAGGTGGGTTACTGGGGCCCCCGGCAACATAAGTTACCAATGCAGCCTCATCCAGCGTTTCCACAGTGTAAAGCGTGGAGTAGAAACATTCGAATTCGCCCGCTATGAGGTCATCCGTCTGCAGTCCCATCCCTTCCAGGTCCTCAACCTGCACAACTCAACGCTGTTCCACCTGTGTTCATAGTTTGTGTGCAAGCAGCCTACCTCCCTTATTTCCCCCTTCATAGTATATCTGCTTAGTGCATAGTAGTGTGAATTCAGCCTGATCTATGTCCAGTGCCTTCAGTTGCTTTCACTCCACTGTAAGCTGTCACCTGGCCTGGGCAGAGCCAGTACATTGGTGGACCTCTTCTAGTTCTTTAACCATACTTTCCAAGTTCTACCACTTGGCCTTCCTTTCTTTGTTTAGCCTGGCTGCAATAGCCAAGAACTGCCCTCCGATGACTACCTTAAATGTATCCCATAATAGTGTGAATGGTGTAGAGCCATCATCGTTTATTTCAAGGAAGTCCTGAATGGATTTCCGGATCTGCTCAACATTGGGTTCGTGTGTAAGGAGTCTATGATTCAATCGCCACCCCCTCTGAGAAACCAGATCCTCCTGCAACCTCAGCGAAAGCGTAATAGGGGAATGACCTGACTACGCCGCCACCCCTATCTCCTCTGCCACTGTGGCTTGGGACATGCAGGGGAAGTGAGAAACAGGGTCTAAGCATGCATAAGTCTGGTGCACTACCGAGAACATAGTATTGTACTCTGGCAGATGGGTTGCACAAGCGCCATATCCACCAATCCGACTTCCGTAAGCCAGCTCTGCATGGTGTTCGAGAGTGCCCCAGATCTACCCGCTCTCAATGCAGATCTATCCAGCATGGGGTCCTGCACTATCTTATAGTCTCCACCAATTACCGCATCCTTGTTCAGGGAGGCCAGTACCTCACCCAGGGTGTTCCTAATAAAGGTCTCCTGTGAGTCATTTGGTGAGTATATGGAGGCCAGAGTGTAAGTGCGGCTCCCAACCTCCACCAGCAAAGATAACAGCCTACCCGGAACCCTAGACTGAGTCGAGAGAACCCTCCCTGAAAAATGTGTTGCAAGCAAAATGGCCACTGTAGCCCGCTTCCCTGAGGTAGAAGAAAAGTTTTGGCAGTCAAACAATCTTGATCTAAGGAACCGCCAGTCTGAGCGCATTAAGTGCGTTTCTTGCAAAAGGCAAACATAATTTTTAGTTTCCCTGAGAAATGTAAGCAGGGCCAACTGCTTCGCAGGTGCATTAAGGCCTCTAACATTGAGACTCAATATCTTAAGCATGTGTTCGTGCATAGCCACAATGTGTGCAGGTAACCTGTATATAGAGCATTTGAGGCTCCCATCATAGTAGACCCAAGTTATCGGCCAAGGGAGTACCAGATACAAAAAGTAAGGGGGCTGTCAAGCAAACAGTAGAAAGGTAGTCTACCAGGATCCAATGCATGACAGAGTCCCCAGAGGGTATACTGCTAAAGGAAAGGGAGGCCTCCCACGTACCCCTGTGAGGAAGCGATACACCAAACTCCGATCCTACTGTAGTGCATCTCCCACTCACAGAAGTGTGAGCTAGTGAGTGAGAGGAGTAAACATGGACAGGCGAGAGCCCTGCAGGCGAGTGCCCCACCACGTCCTCCAAAGCATGCAGTACGAGGCCTGCGTTGTGGTCTGGTAACCTAGGCCCCAAGAGTGTAGCTATTGTTCTCCCGATAGACTGGACAAAGTGAGAATAGGAGCCCCAATAGAGAAAAACATTGACAAATAAACTACTTATAACATTATGCTCCCATAACAAGGAAAGAGTATCACCAAATAAGGTGAACCTGGCATCTAGCCCGCGCCATTTTAAGGACTCGTGGTAAGAAGAGGGGCCCCGCCAGGCAAGGACTGCACAGCTGAAAGCCTCCAGCCTCCCTGCCAAACCAGTAATGAGGAAGTCCGCGGGCCAGCTCTCATATGGGCCTACGATCCCCCCGTGTCCGACCCTTCTTCACATTGCTGAAGTTGCCGAAGGAGTGCGTCTCTTTCTTTTGTGCTTTCAGATTCGTCGCGAGTTCCTTCCCTGTTCAATGCCGGCATCGTGATCTGCTCCCAGCCCATGCCTTCTGTTTCCTTTGAGTGTCCTTGGATTCGCCTTCTGAAACTATATCAGGGCCCAAGAGCGACCTCACATCCTCCAGTATGCGGACTACATGCGTTACTTGGCTCCAGATGATAGTCAGCCGGAATGGGTGGCCCCATTTATAGCGAACTCCTTTTTCCCTCAAGAAGGCAGTGGCCGGCAGCAGCGCCCTGTGTCTTTAAAGAGTAAGTGGAGAAAGGTCCTGAAAGATGCCAACCTGCATCCCCTCAAAGGATATAATGGTAGTGTCTTGTGTCACCACCATGATCTTCTCCTTTTGTATGTAGGAATGGAGACAGGTGTGGATGTCCTGCGGCTGACCCTGCCCCATTGCTGGTCGCCCTGCCATGTGAGTGCAGTCCAAAGGAATATCCTTATTGAGCAGATCTGGTGCCACCTGCTTGAAAAGCTGCACTACTAAGTCTTCCAGTTTCCCCACATCTGCCTGAAGTGGGACCTCCTTAATTCGAATGTTGGAGTGTCTGGATCTATTTTTTAAGTCTTCCAAGCAATAGCACAGCTCCTCGTTCCTGTCTCTCAGCTCCATTAATTCTCGCAACTGGTCCTAAAGTTATTCTTCTCTGCCATCCCCTGTTCTTTCAAGGGTATCCACCCTGTCCCCCAGTTCTGTCAAATTGGTTTTAAGGGAACTAATGTCTGTAGCTACTTCCTGGCGCAGGCCTGAAAGTCATCCCGCAGGGTGCCAAACAGCTGCTCCATGAACTGGTGAATGACCAGTTCCACGGCCGTGTCCATTTCTGCAGTTGGACCATATCACTCGCAGCTCTAGGGGGAGAGTCAGGGCACACGTAATTTTTCTTGGTGCCTGATTTCCCTATTAGGCCCTTTATGGATCCATTCTTCTTTGCCCGACCCGAGGCCATCTTGGGAGGGGGGTCTGGGAATATCAGGCCCCATCACCAGAACCAGATCTGGGAGCTCCTTATCTGGGGTTCACAGTGTCTGTGGCTTGTCGCTGTAGCTGGAATCAAACAATCGCCCTCAATCCCTTCCCCTGCGCACAGCCCGCTGGGGGTGCTCTTGGTGTGCAAACTGTGGCCCCAAGCCAAGCGCTTCTCTCAATTGTTCCTGGCAGTAACTAGGTCACCGCTGCTGCCTGGGTCTTCACATATCAAGTTAGATCTCCCCTCTGCCAGGATCAATCCCCCAAGCTAGGTCTCACTTGTGGGTTTGGGGGGCTCAGGCAGTCACCAGAAACACCTCTCCTCCACAATCCTGCAGGCCTGGTATCTCTCCTGGGCCTCTCCCACTCCGAGGAGCGGTGTCCGCTTTGATCCAACAGGGGGCCCAGGGACTTCCGCTCAACTCCAGGCTCCTCACAGGTTAGACCACTCACCTCCGGTGTCTCGAGTCAGCCTCTGTGTAGGTTGCCGGACCGGTCTTTTACCCAGACTACTGCCGATCTTGGAGATCCTCTAGTATGAAAGGTTTTTGGCTGGCTTCATTACCTGGCTTTACGGAGTGATATTTTTGTCAGGAGATACTACAATGCTAACCAAACTGTAGTGATGTATTGCGTTTGTATTTTTTGGTTAAAAAAATTAAGCGGGCGGGTACCTGGCATCTAAAAAATGTGTAATGTCTTTTCCTAGCCACACTGACCACCACGGCCGCCAGATCAAGTGCTGCTGCAGGAGGAGAGTCAGTTGGAGGGGGAGAAATGGAGCAGGGATGGGTGGTGGTAAGTCTCATTGCTTGCTTATTGACAATTAATATTATACTCACTACCTATATGGGTGTCATTGTGATTGTGAAGCCCCTGCTTAATCAGCTGCAGTGGTGGTTGATTAACAGCCCATTCTATCTGCAACTCAGCAAAAGCTCACATAATGAGCGCTTAAAATGATGGCTAGGGGCAACCGTGAAAGAACGGAAGGTTAAAAGAAACGATGGGTGAAATGGTATAGGAGGGTAAGGATACATGGGTACTTGAAAGGGTGTGTGGGTGGGTATTGGGTAATGCGATGGATGTGTGAAAGGATGGTTGAAAGAAAGGGTATATACTGACTGGATGGATAATGGATTGGAAATTGTGATTAAAGACTGGATGAAAGAAAGTAAAGCTTAAAACATGGTGGCTATGGGTGAATATGGAAGAATGAAAGGAAGAATTAATAATTGGATTGCTTGGATGAATGAGCAAGGGAGCTCATCTGGAGAGGGGCATGCTGCTCACCTATGTCACTTATTTTGTTTTATGACTATCAAAGCTATGGTTCAAAGTGGGGGTATTTTTTCAATTTTGCTCTACTCCCTTGAACTACTGTGTCTGTTAAGCGAGGCAGATATGTATTCCACCCATTGTCATTCATCACCCCCCTCCCTGGCTATGACCGTACTGCAGTATGGTTCAATTTCATGACTGAAGTGTTGACTGTGCAATGTGTGTCTGCTTCAGTTAATGCAAAAGACACACAGATGATGGACGGAATGCAGAGCAAATCAAACCTTCACCCAAGTCAAGAGATCTGGGTTAAATCCATCTTTCTTTTGCTCACCATGCCACCTCAGTTTAGACCCAGCCATATGCAAATCAGTCTTGACCCTGTGCCTCATGGGAACAGTCCAGCTCGAACTGCCAAGTCAGGTCCTCCCTGGACCGGAAATAAGCATCCTGGCACCGGTTTCGGGCATCATCCCTCTTCTGCCAGGCTAGCTTGAATCTAGTGGCACAGTGAGCCCGGGACCCACATCCGGGCATACCCGGCGCACTTAGGGCAATAAAGCAAAAGACACACAGATGATGGACGGAATGCAGAGCAAATCAAACATTTACCCCCAGTCAAGAGATCTGGGTTAAATCCATCATTCTTTTGCTCAACAAGCCACCCCAGTTTAGACCCAGCCATATGCAAATCAGTCTTGACTCTGTGCCTCATGGGAACAGTCCAGCCTGAACTGCCAAGCCAGGTCCTCCCTGGACTGGAAACAAGCAACCTGGGACCAGTTTCTGGGTATCACCCCTCATCAGCCAGGCTAGCTTGAATCCAGTGGCACAGTGAGCCCAGGACCCACATCTGGGCATACCCAGCGCACTTAAGGTAAGAAAGCAAAAGACACACAGATGATGGACAGAATGCAGAGCAAATCAAACATTTACTCCAAGTCAAGAGATCTGGGTTAAATCTATCATTCTTTAGCTCACCATGCCAGCCCAGTTTAGACCCAGAAATATGCAAATCAGTCTTGGCCCTGTGCCTCATTGGAGCAGTCCAGCCCAAACTGTTGATGCAGCATTTACAAATTTGTCAATTCTTTGCAAACCGAACACACAAGGTGTGTTTGCCATTGCCCACTCAGTCAACTCTTAGTACTTCACTCCTTTATTCTATACTAAGTTCTTCCATCCCAACCTATCAACAAATTTAAAAATCCATTCTTGCCATGTGCCACATTTTATGGCGAAGTGATTCCAAAATATATTTCATGGTTTTTCATAACAGATTTATTTTATGTCTGTTCAGCTTCTTCCCTTTTGACTTTAATCAACTACAGTGACTAAATAAGCCAAAGCTTAATATTCACATGACGATGATCAGTGACACCCCTCTTCTATATCAAAAGCCCTACCTACCCACCTAATCCCTTTACCTTACTGTGCAGTAGAGTAAAACAAGCTTCCTTTCCTTACTGCCCAGCAAATTCATTTGTTGGAAATCATTTTTGGTGGTGAGCAAGGGCAGTGAGTAAAGTGGGACTAAGTGCATGATTTGACTTCAACTTCAAGTTTGGCATATGGAATACTCTGTGACGAATGTGCCAGATACAATCCATATAGCCCGTTTATTTTACTTTACTGCAGTGGATCATTTTCCCCAATGTCTACTTACGGCAGACCGGAAAATAATATCCATATTTTTTATACATGAGGTGAGTTGTAGTATCTTATTGATTATTCATCTGCCTCTTTGAAGTCAGAGTGGAAATGAAAGTCATTTGGAGAAGAGCAGGGCCATTGGAATTAAAGATTGATGTGTCAACTAAAGCTGCACCAGCTGCAGACAGTAGCAAAGTACCTGGCACACTTGATAGCATGCCTCCATTAATTTAGAAGAACCCAACTTGTACTCCATAGCGCATAACACCTTTCTCATTAATTAGAGGTAATTTATTTTTATTTTTCCACTCAAAATGTCTGTTTAGATACTAGAAAAGCCTTTAAAAAAAGAAATCAGATCACTGTTTTTTAATCCGGTCTTATTCTGCCTCAATACTTTTCTGCCAGACAGTCAATGCTTTTTATTTGAGGCATGCATAGGTAAAATATAAGATTGGCCTTGTGACTCTCCTAATCATAATCACATCAAATTCCAATTGCACTAGGGGACCAGCAATGTATTGCTACCATGCCACCCACTAATTTTAATCAATTGTTTGCCCAGAGCATTATTTATAGGCTATCCTGTCTTAGGTTTAAACCTATAATAACTGATAAGACCCCACCGAAAGGAAAATAGCTCTCACAAGTGTAAACAGATAAACACTGGAAAAAACACCTTCGCAACCACAAACTAAATGCCATTCAAAGAAAGGAAAAGGTGAGTGAAAGAGTCATTTTTATTTCTTCCTGAAGGGGCCAATACAATGTAACTTTGTTATACAAGGCAGCAGCAAGAAAGACTGAGCTAACATTATCCTGCTTGAGTTTTGTTGTTTAGGGATGTCACTAAAATATTGTTTCTTCTTCGTTTTGCTTTTTTCAGTTTTGTGGTATTTGGTCTAAAGATGCAGAGTTTAGAAGCATGTTTTAGGTCTTATTTAATTATTTTCTTAGCTGTCTTAAAGTTCTTACCAAATTCAACAAAGATTTGCGTGATATTGTTTGTATTTGCAGTAATTCAGCTACGTATATGAAAAAGTTGTATGATGACCTGTCAAAATCGATACCTGAGCTGTAGTACTTCCCTGTAAGAGATCCTTGCTACTTGTTAGATGGTATGCTGAAAGCATCTTTACAATCTTCAGAGTTAATGAAGAATGTTATTGACTTTGTAGTCCATTCTGGTGCACTATTTCGTTATGCGTGGGAAGTAAAACGCAAATATTTCTCACTTTAGTGCTTTATGTGGCATCAAAAAAAGAGTCATCCCAACTGTGTCATTTAGCCTGTGGTTCTAAGTCCTAGAGGCTGTGAATACTATATTATCCATGTGGCAACGGCTTACAGAATTTATGCTTAGTGATGATGCCAAAGGCAAGAAATGTGAGGATCTTTGGTCGCAAGTTGATAGTCATGTAAGAAAAAGTACACTCTACTGCATTCTTAGATTTTTACTGGATATCATGATTGCTGTAGTGGACATAATAAAAAAACTAGAATCTGAAAACACCCTTGTCTACCAAGTGTTCAGCGTAATAGGTGTAGATGTGAAACATCTCCTTAAGAGTAGGCTAGGTGACACTTTTAGTGACTTTGCACTGCAACATGTTCCATGTTAAAATTCTTGCCACTTGGTAAGCAAAGAAATGTTGAGGAGCAATTCAGGAAATTTTATTTTACAGTGCATGAGAAATAGTTTGCACTGATGCATAGAAATGTCCCTTCACCAACCATGGCATTTGAAGTCAAGGAAGCCTCACTGAGGTACTCTGCACAAGTTCTAGATCCCTTCCGTAAAGGTGAAATCTCTCCGGACTTCGAAAAGTACTTCAACATTTTTGACCGCTTCAATAACTGAGGGCATATGCACCCAGTTCAACGCATATGTTGCACAACCTGACCCAGAGAATCGCAATCTTCAGGTGCACCAGTATTGGCATGGAAAGCTATGTCAGTGACAAGAGTTAGCAAATTGTGCACTGGCTGTTTTGGCTTTGCCCGTCTCAAGTGCTAATGTTGAGAGGGACTTTTCACAGATAAACGTTTACCTGGAAAGGAAGAGCGAGCGTGCATGACCCAAGACTCACTAAAGAAGTATTGTATGGTGTATTGCAATAAGTTTGATTTGTAAAAATGTATTTGGACCTCACATACCCTGTACACACACTATTTATACACATGCACTGCAGAAAGCAAGCAATAATAAAAGCAAAACATTTCCTAAACACCAGAAAAACACTGTTTCTGTTGATTTTAATGGTGCGAAAATGTTTAACCACTGATAACCACTGTTTTTTTAAGGTATTGAAAACACTGGAAAAAACCCCACCAGAATTTACCAAAAATAGAAACTGAAAACAGGAAAGCCTAATTATTTATAATTTCTCTTTTTTTTGTTTCTCTTGATATAGCAACTCCTGCTGGTCAACTCAACAGACAGGAGATAGCAGCCCGTCTGCAGCAACAGAGGCTGGACCTGATCCAGATGGAATATCGGCAGCTGGTGGCCCGGGCAGATGAAGAAGAAGAGGCTGAAACATCTGTCTCTCAGGCAAGCCCAGTGAAGCCAGTCAGCCACCACCTCCAGCCTCCCGGCCATCCCATTGCTGGTGTCTCCACCAGTTAAGGGCCCCAGCTAGAACTGCTGCCATTCCCTCCCACTCTGACATAGACAGGAGATTGATGTCGCCCATGCTGCAGTGGTTGGACCGCATGGAGAAGCATGCAGAACGCCAGCTAGACATGTTCCAGCAGAGCCTGGACCAGTCCTGGATCAAAATCAAAAATGCCCTCTTCTAATCATTTTTTTAATTTTTGGTTTTGGTTGGAGAGACTTGTTGTGGGTGGAGAGGGTGACAAGGGAGTTGGGACTAGGCTATTAGTTGGATATTTGGACATTGGTTGTTGAATGGGGATGGGTCAATTTGTTTGGTAGAGAGGAGTGGGCCTGTTGTGGGTGGAGAGGGTGGATTGTTCATTAAAAAAATAAATGGTGACATTTTATTTCTTCAAACTTTCTGCCTGAAGTAGTTTATTTGTGCTATACTTTTATTTTACTTTACACTTCTGCCTTTTTGCGCAACCTGTTTTTCTAATCTTCTTATCAAAGTGTATACCGGTTATTTATAGTTAGATATACCTCTGTAACCATCTTGACCATTAGGGCGGATGCTGCCATGACCTAAATTGTCTACAACAACCTCTATAAATTCAGTAGCAGTTACTTGCTTTCTTACCAACTTAACTAGTTCACTTCACTCCATACTTCACTTACCTGAATACAGATGAAGCAATTACAGGGAAGGCATCACAACTTCACAAGCGAGGTCCCACTCCCACCCAGATGAGCTCCAACTGTAGGATGAATCAGCAGAATTATTCATCGGAGGCAACTAAATGGAAATAAAAACACTGAGTTAGTGGGTTATAAATTATATCAGAGCTTTACAAAGAATTGAGACCAGAATACTACATGACACAACAAAGTATAACTGTTGGTGATAAAAATAACAAAAAATAGCAAGAGTAACTTCTTCTTAGCAATGGGGATTTAGTCTTTGATTAAAACTAAAGCTACAAAATCCTCAAGTCACACCTCAATAAATCACACAGCCAAGGGGGGGAAGAGGTTTAGGGGTTTGATGAATGGATGGGAAAGGGGATTTGGGGAAAGGTGTAACAAAGACAAACACTACAGAAGGATAATATTCATCGGGGTGATGAACAGCACATCATTGTCATCAATCTGTTGTGGAAGGAAAAAAAGGAATGCGAATGACACAGTACTGTTAAATATATTGCAAGCAGTTCTTCTGCACCAGAGACCAAAGTTATCAGATAACTAAATGTTCTATATTCTGGGTTTGAAAAAAGTAAATTACGGAGAAGTGAACCCAACCCCCCCAGTTCTAAAAATATGATTGTCAAAAGAAAAAATGATACTGTATTGCAGAATTAGGTGGTGCATCTGCAGTCTCCTCACTCTTGGGTGCCTACCTGGACTGGTCCAGTAGGTAAGCAGAAGTGTTGAGCTCTGCTTTTGCCTTTTGTTCATGCAGGAGATGAGAAGACCTGTGAATTGTGAAACACAAATTGTATTTTCAGTCAAGGAGAAGAACAGAAGGAAGGTAAGTTGATGAGGAGTGTACCAAGAAGACTTAAAGGCAGAGAAAAAAACAAGAAGACTTAGAGTTTCATTTTTGCCACCAGTGCAACACACACACTCAGCAGTATTTCACAAATCAACACACCTCTCTCCATTCCACATAGCTGAATACTTGGCCACAGAGTTATGGTTTCACTTTGAAGTTGATAACTTCTTTCTTCAAGCTGTTAATGAGGTAGTCCCGCCCAGAGTTCTCCTCTTCCTGACTCCGAGTAACTCCGTCCCATTTACGCCTGAGCAAGATAAATGAGTAGTCCACTGCTGTTGAAGAACAAGTAGAAAAACAGAATTGCAGTTTTTTGTATAGGTTTTGTGAACTACTAAAGTGACTGTTCTGATCTCTGGAGAGCCAGAAAAAAGGAGTGAACCATGCAAGTAAATCCGGCTAAGTGTGAAAGGGTCAATCACCTGTAGGAAAAAATGCTCACCCATCATTCAGGCCCCAAACATTGCAAATTATCTCAATCAAGTTCCCAAATTACAGTTGAACACCCTCCCTCACAGTCTGCCACCACACGAATCATCAATCATCACTCACAATCACTCACTCACCATTGCAATAGTTGTAGTTACCTCTTCCAATCCAACCACGGGTAGGTTTGGTAGTAGGTACACAATTGCATCTTTGACGCAGGCAACATATCGGAAATTTGGTATCGGAAGTCTTGTAAATCAATTACCTTCTGGGGCAGCCCTGCTAAGTGATGCAGAAAAGCATAGGCATGCAAGAGAGACAGGCATATTCTTCATTGTCATGAAGGAATTGCGGAGGCTTCTTAACTGCACACTGGTCCTACTGCAATCCGGCACGATATATATGTGACAAAAAAATGGTAGGGCAGCATATAAATCTGACACAAACATAATGTTCCACTAGATATTTTTTTTATTTTTTTTTGCAAAGAAAAGGTTCAATGAGAAATAATTAGGACGTTCTATGGTGGCACTGGCAAACTCTGTCCAGGAAGTAGAGTTTGTCCTCAAACTCAGGTGGTTGTCCCAGAAGTTGGACAGCTAACACACTTGAATCTGATCAATCATCATTCTACTGCTCTGTGCTATTTCAGGAATGTGTAATAATGTGGTATGACATGTTGGGTGATTTTGATCATAGTCAATTTCTACATTTCGAAATGAGAGACTAGTCCTTCTCACTATAACAATTGCACCAGCTGCATTGAACTCATGCTCAGAAGACACACTGGCACAGTATAAGCCAGATACTTTATTGCTAGCCTGCTGAGCTCTGGCCATTGGTGGATCTTCCCATACTAATACATCAATGGGTTTTGATCCACAGAGACCTCTTTTGGATCATCCAGATACTTCTGAATCATCCTCTGGATGGTCATTGGTGTTGCCACTTGCTCAAACTTTTTTTGCCATCGTCTCTGCACTAGACTTCAGCC
The DNA here is from genome assembly GCA_963921515.1 of Calotriton arnoldi. Taxonomy (NCBI): domain Eukaryota; kingdom Metazoa; phylum Chordata; class Amphibia; order Caudata; family Salamandridae; genus Calotriton; species Calotriton arnoldi. The sequence continues at coordinate 614,763 of CAWUFW010009442.1, read as the reverse complement.
CTGCCAATTAAAATCAATACAATGCAGAGGTTGGGTCCAGTCCTCCTATTGCTGTTGTTGCCATTGTTCTGGTTGATGGTGTTGTTAGCTGCTATGAGACATTACTGCCCTCTCTGGGAGTTGAAGGCACCACCCCAGAACTGCAGAGTGGGGCTCTAAGTTCCAGCCATTCTTCTTCCAGGTCTCTGGCTTGCTCAACAATCCACCTTTTGTATTTTGAAACACTCCCTTCAGAAAAAGTAATGAAAGTGGGTACAATTTTTTTGTATGATGGATCAATTAGTATAGCACTGATGTACTCTTTGGATGAGATGATGTTGTCTTTCAGGCTTGCATTGGAAGCCAATCGAAAGAGTAAGCTCTCAACCAAGGCATGCTCTTCTATGTTTTTGTTCACACTTGAAGAGGCAAAGCTTTCAGACACCTTCTTAAGCTAGTCCTTTAGCAAACGCAACAATGGTATAGCTTAGCCCATCGTACTAAACTCCTTGCTAACTCCCCTTGTGAAAATCTTAAAACTGAATTGCATCTGTGTCAGGCATTTGACTAGGCCCCATTTCTCCGCATCCATGGTCATAGTTTTCCCAACTGCATCACATCCTCTTTGAATGACATAGTCATTGATCTGTTTGTACTGCTCAAACAGACGTTGCACCTCCTGTATCAGGGCTTTATCTGGTACTCGATAAGCACACAAAATAATCTGCAACTGTTTGCCGACTTTAAAAGAATGGCTGAAATGAGTGCAGATTTGTTTGCAGGTGGTCAGTATGTTGCTGACTATGTCTTCTTTTTTCAGAAAATCTTGCACCACCAGGTTGATGCAATGGGCCAAAAACAGGAACCTCAAATAGCCACCGTCTGACATGGCCTTGACTATGTTATTGCCATTGTCCATGGCAACAAATCAAATTCTGAGACAGTGGGCCAAAACCAATCATACACCTTGCTGTTAAATTCGTCCAAGTTGTTTACAACTGTATGTGATTTCTCCATGGCAAACAAGGCCACTATTGCATGCCTCTGAACACTCTTAAAACTTTCTTCAGGGCCAAGACCTGTAGATATCTTTTGCTTTACTCCTGCAAAAGTGATCCAGTGTGCAGTGATGCACATGTAAGCAGTCGCCTGACAGCTGGTCCACATACCTGTCATCATGTGGCTTGTGTAAACAACACTTTGATGCAAAGCTTGTCCAACCAATTGTAGTGTATAATGATGCAGCACTGGAACAGCAATGCTGGCAAAATAGGTACTACTTGGAACCTTCTATTTTGGGCAGATAACTGCCACAAATTCTAAGATTCCCACCCCTTCCACAAAAGAAAAAGGGAGAAGGTTCAGTGCTAGCATTTTTGCCATCTTCCCGTTGTACAAACATGCAGTTGGGTGGTTGCAGTAATAGGGCCCCTCCTACCTGAACAGGCCTGCAATATTAGCCTGGATTTACTTCTTTTCTGGGGCCACTAAAGGAGGTGACTTTTGAGAAGTAGGTGGTTGTAGACTCAGTGCAAATTGTTGTGGGGTAGTCACTGTATGCTGTGGTGTCGCCATCTGACTCTGAGTCTTGTGCCATTGTGAAGTCACTGAGGTGGGTGAATATGTTGCTCCACTCCTGGGGACAGGGCTGCTTTGCGTGAGGATGTCACCCTCTTCTTCCTCATCATCATCTTTCACCATGATTGGACTTAAACCTGATGTCCCCGGTTCTCCTCACATTCACCACCACAACCGCTTTCAGCAATTTGATTACAGTGCTGCTCACACCGGATTGATTGGTGTTTTCTCATATGGGTCGTTTGTCCCCCAGTACCCAAATTTGTACCAGGCTTACCTCGACAAACATTTATGTGGCAATGCTGCATACTGCAATGTGCTCCTCCTCTTTGCTAATTGTAAAAAAGTCCCAAACTGGAGAGGAGTACTTTTTTACTAGACCACTGCCAAAGCCTGACGGAGAACTGGAGGTAGGTGGGCATATCATTGATTGCCTCTCTTGCGTGCATACTTCTACTGCGGTATTGCTTAATGCAGGTCTCAGAGGGGGCTTTGCAAATATCCAAGCTGGCTGTGCTACCTCTGCACACATTATGCGTTGATTTGAACAAAACCAACTTCCCCGCTTTGCACTCCTGTTTAGGTTTTAACAATAAAGTTGTACAAAGTAATTAAAGTTCTCTCATATCCTCATAAATTGGAAATTAAACTCTTAATTTATTTCATTTTCAATATTTCATGTTCGGCGTGTTTTATCATCACACAGTGAAACACAAGTTACATTTTCATTTTGTTACATCAATCCCAATGCATTTCGGGACAAACCCTTTGTCAGGGGAAGGTACCCTGCAATATGTCAAAAAAATGCAAATAATCAATGATCCAAGTAATACAGCTCGGGTATTTGATAAACATACATGCCAAATGAGAACAAGCGGAACACAAAAGTGAACAAATCAAGTTGAACAAGTTACCAATCATTAAAATAAAAAGAAAAAAGTGCACTATGTGATCAAGTGTCTATCTTAGGAGAAAGCGGATAGTTTAGTTCATGGGTGATTTAACTAAGCAAATCGAACTGACTATTAACAAAAAACAACGGAGTTGTGGAGATCGATAGATGAATCATTGATTCGTGAAGTGAAAGAACCATGTGCGATGCTAGTAGTGCAACGAAAAGCCAAAATGAAGCCTAAACAACAAGATAAAAAATAGCAATGAAAAGTAAGTCACGACAAAACGTACTCAACGGTACAAAGCTGTCAAGCCACTAAAGAACCGCGCAAACGCCAGTGATAAGGTGTCAATGCAGTAAAATGCCGTGCAGTACTTCAAAAAAGTAAAATTCACTATGTACCGTAGAAAGTAAAGTGCATGCGTCTGAAGACATATTTTACTGCGTGTGCATATGCATTTCCATGCCAGTCTGATTATAGTGTTACCTTTACCCGGTTGTGGAGATAAAAAGAGGAGGGGATTCAGGAAATCGCGTCATTGCAAAAACAGAGAAAGGAAACGTGAAAAAGAGTCTGCACCATCTTAACAGGGGCAAATGAAACACAGAGTGATATTGGTGCACCAAATATGAATGCAATTCTCACGTGTGTCTCCAAAAAGGAGAACAAATGCAAAAAGGTAACAGAATATAGTATACGAATTAAGGGGTGACAGTAATACATTGCCAAAATCAATAAGGAGGATAGAAAACGCATAACAAGTAAATAAAAATGCTTAAGTTAGAGATACATATGAGCGGATGTAAACCAGTGATCTCCAGCAAACATCAAGCCTAAATAGAATATTTATAGATAACAACTAAAGTCCAATCGTTCATTAAGACCTTTGGGACTGCCTGAGTCCAGTTCATTTATCCAAAACGTTTCTCATTGTAATAGCCATTTCTAATTGTCTCTTCCTTCTTGGATAGGCACAATTTTCAAAATTAGAAATCTCAATTGGCTGACATTAGAGTATGTTTAGAGAAATGCACAGCAACCGGGGATTTTTCGTTGTGGTTCCAAACGTTGCTTTTATGTTCAGTGAGTCAAATTTTTATTTTTCGTTCAGTTTTGCCCACCTAGACAAGGACACATGGGCACTTCAACATGTAAACAACGTTCTTGGAATCACAAGTAGCTGTAATATACAACTTGATGGAAGTTCCTTGAGTAGGATGCATCAAAGTATTCCCTTTGATTATGTTGTTACAGTGGCCACAATTTAAACACGGTATAGTTCTTTTGTAAACAGTGATGGTTGGTTTGATTACTGTGGTTAAACATTCCTTTAAATGTTTTGTTCTTTGATATGCAAAAGTGGCGGTTGGTTGAAAATTCCCTTAAAATCGATTTCAATTTGCAGCATGGACCAATGTTTCAATACAGTTCTCTTTATTTGATGACTTCTAGTGGAAAATTTGGAAACGAATACTAATCTTTCTGTGGTCTTCGATGTTTTTGGTCAGCAATTGATTCCTATCTTTCCTTTTGCCCGTTCCATAGCAGTGGTGACAATGCTCTTAGGGTACCCTCTTTGTTTGAATTTTTCGACCATTATGTGGCAGTTTGTATTGTAGCTTCCCTCAGTCGATGAAATTCTTTTAATTCTCAATAATTCAGAGTACTGTAAATGTTGTTTGAGAGCTTTTTGGTGGCAACTATTTTAGTGTAATAGATTGCTTCTATCTGTAGGTTTGGTGAATACGTTTGTTTCCAGTTTTTCGCCCTGTATCGTGATTTCCACATCTAGAAATGTAATTTGGCTCTTGCTTATGGTGTTGGTGAAGCTGATGAGTTCATCAATGGTATTTAACTTGCAAATGGCAGAGACATGTTGTGATTCATGGCCTTCCATATTAGAAATATATCATTGATATATCTCCAAAAGGTGATTAAATTCTCGGACCATTCAGGTTTTTGAAGAATCAATAAATGAACAAATTTGGTTGCATGGTGCCGCACAATTTCCCATAGAATTGCCTGATAGCTGTAATTAAAACTAATTTTTCCATGTAAAGTAGCTGTGATAAAGTGAAATATGCAATAATTCGAGCAAAAATATTTGGAGACCTTCATCCATCTTGTCAGTCAACAGAAATGATTCCACAGCATGTATACCTTGGTTGTGAGGAATGGTAGTATATAAAGATCGTACGTCTATGGTACAAAGAATGGGAACAGTGTTATCGTCAAACTCAATCAATTTTATTTTGTTTAGAAAATCAGTAGTATCTCTCAAATAGGTGGACATGCTTAGAATGATTGTAAATGTCGATCTAAGTATCTGCCTAGTGGTTCATGTATGGAATTTCTGGTAGAAACAATTGGTCAGAACAGTGGTTTAGGAAGATCTTTATGTATTTTTGGCAACATGTATATATACGGAGTACAAAAAATTGGTTTCCCCAGCACACGCTAATGTTATCATGTATTACATAAATAACAGATATCAACAATTCTTGTCTTTCTTTGTATTTGTTAGGTTTAAAACTGGGTGATTTTGGTCGTCCAACTGGGGAGTGGGTGATCTCTCCACCTCAAAGCACAGCACATAAATAAGTTCACGACAACTTTCAAGTGTACTTCTGTAGAGCACCATAGAACCTTCTGCAAACCTCAACCGCTCTAGCGTCTATATATGGAGTACTTGGAAGGTCTTGGATGAGATATTGTTTATCAGCTTCTGTGATAGTACCCATGATTAATGCCTCTTCTAGGATGGTTGTAAGTATCTTCAAAAATTCACCTGTCGGGTTTGAATTTAATTTCATGTATGTGGATGAGTCGTGTACATGTTCATCAACACTTTTCAGGTAGAAATCGGTGTCTAAAATGACCAATGCACCTCCTTTATCGGGCTTACAGCAAGTGATGGTGGAATTATTCGCAATTTGAGTAATTGCTTGTCATTCTCTCTGTGTTAAATTAGAATATGATTCCAAGATCTTATGACTGATTGGGGCTAAGAAGGGTATTTTCTTTCTTAAACCCATCAGTGACCCTTTTTCTTTCTTAGGGCGAGGTTCAATCACATTGTCAAAAAAATGTCTGAGGCGCAAGTTTCTCATGAATTTATAGAAACTTATTTGAGTTTCAAATTCGTTAGAGTGGTAAGCCAAAACAATTGAAGTACCTTTCTGTAAAGTCTTTGTTTGAAAGGGGGTCAACTCACAGCTAGAGATGTTAATGACTACGTTTTTTGACTCCTTGCCAATTTTTCTACAGGTTGATCCTTTGTTCTTGTGACGACGTCCCCTCCAGGTTCGATGCCGTTGTCTGGGCCTCTCACTAAAAAAGGCACATCCATGGTAGATGGAGTGGAAACAGTTGTGGAAGATGATTTTGAAATAGATGTGTCTCTATTTATGCTGTCCCTTGAATAACTAGCCTTATCAACCGATTCATTTGAGGTGGATCTTTCGCCATCCGTGGATTTTGCAGAAAATGGTTTATTTTGTCGCCTCCGGGCATATATTTTGGCCCAACTGTAAACTTCGCCCATTTTGTAGTCAATGGTGTCACACTTGAATTTTCGAATTTCTCTCTCGTTAATTTCCTTTGTATATTGTTCTAGTTGTTTATTAATGTCAGCTATCGTTGTATCCCATTCATCTTTTGACATGTTATTTGATAAATCGCTTTTCAACTGAATAATTTCTTTGTTCAAATCATCTAATAATTTGGATAGTTCTTCTACTATCAACAAAATAAGATCAAGAGAACATTTATTCAAAATGATGAACCATCGTTCGGTAAATTTCGAATTGTTTTTGCACAAGGTAGATTTTAAGGAGATTCTTAGGCCTCTTGGCTATAGTGCTATCTGTGCAACATCCATTGGACCAGATTGAATAGCAATGTCTGACTCCTCCGTGTCACCTTCCACAATGACTAGCTCGTCTTCATCATCCTCCTCATCATTCCTTTGCATAATTCTAAGGCTTTCATGAGCATTTCTTTTCCCTCGCCTCTCCTGGCATCTCTTGGACTGTGCTGGGGTCCACTCCATGTCTCTATCATCATTATCAGAGAATGGTGGAGTAATACCCTTCCTTTTCCTTGCTGGAGATTTGGGAGCCAATGATTCTAAAAGAGGGGTTCTTGCTTGGGAAAAAGCTTGATCACCTGTTCTTTTCCAACATCAGTAAAATGTAGTATTGCTGTCAGAGGCTGCTGTCCAATTTGCTCTGTTTCTTGAAACGATTTGGTACTACTTTGAGAAAGGGACAAATCTAATAAAGTGTCACTGCTCGCCGGCGCCGCCATGATTGCAGTTGCTGCCTCACTGACAGACATGGTCTTGGGCTTAGGTTGGGGTTCTGCTATTGATACAGCTTGCTCCTCAGAGGCCGTAGCGGCAGGCACACAACGTGGTCCAAAAAAGGTTTGGGTTTACACGCCACTGGTGGAAAGCTGCTTATTCTCACTGACCACTTTCTTAGAAGCATCGTTCTTTGGAGCCATCTTAAAGCTGTCAGTTGCCAATTGCACTAAGCTGCACAAGCGGAAGAGATTGGAGGACTGACGTGTGACATCACTGCACAGATCTTCTGTTTGGCAGTACTATGGGTGATGGCTCTTCTCTTGTGCACCTCAAAGTAAACAAGCAAGAAACACATTTAGTGAAACATGGCATTGTTGCAGTTTGAATTAGGAAAGGCAAAGGTAGTATTAGGGTGTTTGGTTACTAAGGTAATAACCACTTTAAAGACAAACCTCATACCATAAAATGTAATTCCCCATCAGGATAACACACAATATACAAAATGATAGATCTCTTTTTTTATGTCCATATATTCTAAAGGAAATGCATGTGGCGCTCAGGGAACTGCATGGGTAAATGGAATAGTAATCTTTTAAAAAATTAGTGTGCGCCTATGGCAGGCAATGTGGTCCAGGGTGAAATGAAATAATTATTACACAACTGAATGATGCTGATGTGTCTGAAGTGCACTGCAGCCAGGGTGTCCAGGAGGAAATGGAATTATATATCTAAATAACCTGAATGCAGTTGTGTGGCTGTGCGCCTATGGTGGATGGATGTATCGACTGAGGCAAAATGAAATAAATAAAATGTAATTTAAAAAAAATACATTTTTTTAAAACACTGAAATAATTTAAAAAAAAAATATGAAATAAAAACTAAAAAATCAAAATAAACTAATTGAAATTAGAAAATAAAATTTCTAATTAAAAACAATCAATACTTGGTGATGTTTATATGGGAGGCTGAGAAGAAACCTATTGTGAGCCAAGGAGGTTCAAAATAAAAAAAACTGCAAAAAATACATGTCATATATAAGCACTATTCATCAAAAACATGTTCTTAATAAACATACTACAAAGATCACCTAGCATATTATTAAATGGATATCTCACATCCATCCATGCAAGCCTATGACAAAGGCACACTGGCTGTATGCACAAAGTGGCTGCCATCAGTGTCACTTGGTCAAAAAACACTTATCAAGGAGGCATGGAGAACAAAAAACACATGCAAGCCTATGGCAAAAGCACAAAGGTTGGATACAAAATATGGCTGTGAGACAGTGCCACATGGTCAAACAACAACACTGAGCAAGAAGGCATGGGGAACAAAGAACACATGCAAGCCTATGGCAAAATCACACTGGTTGAATGCCCTAAATGGTTGCCAGCCAGTGCTACAAGGTTAAACAAACACACTGAGGAAGGAGACATGGGGAACAAAGAACACATGCAAGCCTATGGCAAAAGCACACTGGCTGGATGCACAAAATGGCTGTCACACAGTGCCACCTGGTTAAACAACAACAGCAAGCAAGGAGACCTGTTGAATAAAGAACACATGTAAGACTATGGAAAAGGCACACTGGCTGGATGCATAAAATGGCTTCCAGCGAGTGCCACATGGTCAAGCAACTACACTGAGCAAGGAGGCATGGGGAACAAAGAGCACAAGCAAGCCTATGGCAAAAGCACTCAGGCTGGATGCGCAAAATGGCTGCCAGCCAGTGCCACATGGTCAAACAACAACTCTAGGCAAGGAGGTATGGGGAGCAAAGAACAAATGGAAGCCTATAGCAAAGGCACACTGGTTGGATGCACAAAATGGCTGCCAGCCATGTGGCCAAACAGCAACAGCAAGCAAGGAAGAATAGGGAACAAAGAAAAGACATTCAGACCTATAGACACAGACTCCACAAAATGCCCCCCGGCCACATGGCATGGAGAACAAAGACAAATCAATGGTGGCCTACAACAAACACACACACTGGACAGACAAAGGAGGTATGGTAACACTGAAGAAAACACTACCATTAACTCAGCAATGCCAAAAGTGAAAATTAACTGAACTATAAACCTTTTTGCAATAACACACATCCTCTCAAGGCATTAAATATTGCCCCACTGGAGTGCAGCAACCTTGTGGGGAAAGGACTCCATTTACTATCCTGCTTCAGGGCCCCAGGAGGCGGCCCTGCAATCAATTCACCTGCTCCCTGCGTAAGCGCTATATAGTGTGATCACTTCCACCACTGCCTGGGATGCACAGGAGTGCGGCAGCCATGTGGAGAAAGGACTCCATTTACCATCCTGCTTCAGGGACCCAGGAGGCGGCCCTGCAATCAATCTCACCTGCTCCCGGCACAATTACTGTGTATCACAATTACTTCCACTGCTGCGCAGGATGCACTGGAGTGCGGCAGCCTTGTGGGGAAAGGACTCCATTTACCATACTGCTTCAGTTGCCCAGGAGGTGGCCTTGCATTCAATCTCACCTGATCCCTGCACAAGTGCTATATAGCACGATCACTTCCACCTCTGTACGGGATGCGGGCGGACCGTGCCCAGGTCAAGAACGGCCCCATCCACACCAATCAGTGACTGGATGAAGCTGGGTTGGGCTGGGCCCAATCTCTTGGCTTTGATTTTCATTGAATCCCAGGAGCCCTATTCTTGGAGGACCTGTGAGAAGTAAGCTCTTACCGCATTATACTGTGTCTAAATATAATAAAATGGACAAGTGCAAAGGAAGTCATCTCACGACAAACACCAATAAATGAGAAGCTGGCTCTAAATTTATTACTAGCTATTAATCATCTCATATGAGGGTAATTGAGAATGAGATTGGCCGTGTGGAAGCTCGCATGGATTCAACCTTGAGAAAGTCTGGGCTGCTTGGCAGTAATGCTGTGAAGTCCACTATAGATCGCCCCAATCCGACCCAGATAGGGTTGCTTTCCCAGACTTTACAGGATAACTCATGCTTGGTGGACCCCTGCTTGGTACAAGATTCCCAAATAATGATACACCACTTTGTTTCACCAGCGTTCCACTAAAGAAAAGCAGACAGTAATCGGTGGCTACAAGCCGCCCTGGCCCCACTCTCTCAGAAATCAATCCAGCTAATTCTCTCAACAAAGGTTCATACAGCAATAAGTGTTCAGGGAAAAAATCCATTAAAAAAGCCCTCACATGTGCACCTGATGTAAAAAACGTTGCCAAAAATTATATAGAGAGGCTCAGTGGCCTCGAAAATTACTTCAAGGATTTAACACAGTTCTGTCCTCAATTCTCTCGAAAATAGATTTTTGGGGAAAAAGTTAGATAATTCTTGTTTGAGACCATGAGAAACTCATAGATAAAATAGCCCAGATGGGCAGTATGGCTGTACCAGGGCCCATATAGTCTCCCCTATGCTAGCCACAATAGAACAAGGGGGAGAGAGATACCACGAACTCATGTACAGCCCCAGAACCATTTCATTGGAATAATGCCTACAAAATAATGGGGACATGATGACATTCCAACTGAGAGAAAATGCTAAGAAGGGTAGTCAACATGTTCACGAGAAGGGTGGGAATGAGGCTTTGGCACCCAGTCTGCATATTCCCCCTGAGTGTTCGCCATACATAATTGTCTTGGAGAATGTTCCTAAAAGTGTGACACTACATTCCGAATCTCACATATTGCTCTTAAATAAAGTCTTGTTCTGGCTGAAAAAACACTCACAATGGTATACTGATTTTTTAAAGCGATTTTAACTGTAAGAAGGGTTGCTTGGATTGGCTCATTTCAAAAATTGGCAAATGGAGACTGTATAATAATACATTTTAGGAAACCTTACTTAGTGAGAGCCCTGTTACATCATCTCTAACACACAACATCCTTATTGGGGGCTATCAGAGCACAACCCTTAGGGTTCTTCTATAATGAGAGCATCTCTAGCTTACATACTACTGTTATCAGCCCCCACAGAGCTATACCTCAAATAATAATCTTTTACCTGGCCAACAACAGGTTGGTCTACCGCTCCCAAATAGATTAAAGGCTCTAAGCTCATTGGAGCAACAAGACTGACTGTTTCATCCTGGAGGCACAGTGCACAATGAGGAAAGCACATTAGTTCCTGAACAGCACCTACAACTGGCGTGCGAGGAGAAAGCTGATGAGGATAAAATAAGGAGAGTAATCTCACGGAACGTGGCAGTCCGGCGCACCAAGAAAGGAAACCCGGACTTAAGGATAGTGGAGCAGCATCTAGTCATTTGCTGTCAAGAGACCTGGAAACTGTACCCCCCCTTATATAGATGGATACATCACATAATATATTCTAGGTACCCCTTCAAAAGCTGGTCGGGCTAACGGGGGCCTGGCCACCGTTATCTCCAAAGCTCTGATGGACGTTGCAGTATGGGAAGCTGCTACCTCACAAACATTTCCATATGCTTTTATTTAAATTGTCAAAACCATGTATTTATTATTGATTAATTATGATTGCAAAATTTTTGACCCAGCAAAGGTGGTTGATGACTCAGAAGAAGTCTTGCGCATGGTCCAGAACAAGCATAAGAAGGAGCTTTTAATCATTTGGGTGGGTAATTTAATATTCAACGGTGTGACATTAAAATAGTGGAATCCTGTGGAATTAATGATGAAGCGGAACAGTCTCTTGTCCATTTTAAACATACTTCATATGGAGATGCTTTAAATAGAGTTGTAGTTGCTAATTCTCTGATATTCTCACAGGATTTTATTAACATTCATTAAAATCAAAAGACAACATTTGTCAGGGTGGTGCAAGCTCAGTCATTGTTTTTGTTCTAATTTCAAATTATTCTTGAGTATTTATTTTTGATTGTAATATGTTGACTTTGTGGACAAGTGACCATAACCCCTTGGTATTTGGTCTCAACCTAGGATTCAGCGAGAAAATCAAGGGCCAGGTCACACTAAACAAGGTAGGATTTAAGAAAAATAAGGAGCTGACGATTAAATTGGGGAATATTGATAAGGAAAAATTCTTCAGAGAATTAGTGATAAATAATCAAACTCAAATAGCTGTAGCCTTCAGGAGGAAGCAAATCCTCCGGATATTATGCAGGCTTACGCCTCTATAACTGGGTACATGGCTGAAAAGCTAACAAAAGACAGGGCAAGACCCAGCAAAAGCTCCCAGTGGTTTAACAAGACATGTGTGCACCCCCATAGATCCCTCAAACAAACTCTTAAGGCTCACCTTCTAGATCAGAAAGGAATAAGGAAAGCCAGGGGGAATCTATAAGGAAGCGATTGCTGCTAAGAAGGGTTAATTTTGACAAAAAGCCAGTGAAGATCTAATAACAGCAAGTACAGTGAAAGATTCTGGAGTCTTCTGGCAAGTGATTAATTGCCCAAACCTGCTGGGAGATGACATACCAAAGTAGAGACCCTTATCTCAGCTAAGAATTGGGTAGAATATTTCTCAAAAATCTTTAGCATGAATGATCAGAATGATTACATGGAAGAGGGAGAGGAAATTCCCTTTGTTCAGGATCTGGAATCTGCAATTGCCCTTAGCTGGACAATCAAAGTCCTGGATGTTATTCAGGCTATACGAAGCAGCGCCTCTGAGAAAGCTCTGGACCCAGATAGGATTCCATCTGACATATTTAAGTAATTCCCACAATTTTGTTGGCTTTTGATCACCAATGTTTTAAGATCTGCAATATTGGGACCACTAGGTAAGACATAGCAGGAGACGATTATCATCCCTATCTTTAAAAAGGGAGATAAAGGCCAACCCCATTTCTATCACCCAACTTCTCTGCTGGATTTCTCAGTGAAAATCCTGGGCTGTTATTTTAGAAAAATTAGAAAATTGGGCAGCTGAAACACAAGGCCTTTCTGATGTCCAATTTGGGATCCATTCCTTTCTGGGAACAATAGAGCAGATTCTGAACTTATCGCTGATAGAGCAAAAGTACATGAAGGCAAAAAAAGGGTGTGCCCATCTTGCTTTTATGGGCCTCACATGTGTATTTGACACAGTGAATAGGTCAAAACTCTGGCCTATTATGGAACAATTAGGGGTAGATACTGCAATCATAACACTGCTTCGTAGGCTTCATGCCCATACCTCAGCAAAAAATCCATTATAGTTAACAAGGTGACCTCACAGAGACATTTCCATCATTAATGAGGGCAAAGCAAGGCTGTGACATTGCCCCCTTCCTGTTCCCTTTGTACATTAACAGGCTTGAGGATTATCTTTATAATACAGGGAAAGACCTACCCAAAATTGGATCGCCTCATGTTCCTGTACTACTCTATGCTGATGATGCAGTTCTCGTAGCGAGAACAGCTAATGGCCTTCAATCTTTGTGGATGCTTTCAGTGCATTCATGGTTAACTTGGGCCTCAGGACAAATAGAAAAAAATATTTCATATTGAAATGTGGCCCGAAAGAAACTAAAATATGAAATCACTGCTTGATGGTTCAGAGATTACAAAAGTCCCCTCCTTTACATATTAGGTGTGCCAGTGGATATTTGTTTAAACTGGAAATTTCTAACAAGCATCAAGGTTTTACAATTTCAAAGGTCTATTGATGCTGTGTTTAAATTTTCCAAACAATTGAGGCACAAACCAGTAAAAGAACTACTTTGTATTTACAAGACCATGTGTTTATCTATTGCTTCCCTTGGAGCTGGAGTGTGGGTCTATATCAACAGTAATAGCCTCCTAATTAAAAAAAAAAACATTTCTGAGAAGAATTCTTGCAGTCCCACAGTCGACCTCCACAATGTTGTGCCATAAAGATGTCGGTCAGGGGTTCATAGAAGACTATATCCAATTGCAGCCTCTCTTAATATGACTCCGAGTCTGGACCAATCCAGAAGCCAAATTTTACCGACTATGCTGACTGACACCTTTGTAACTTTAGGCACTCCAGGATATTCTTTCATGCCTGATGCCATTACTACCAGTGCAGTACCAAAGGTCAAAGAATTTTTTGCCTTGCACACTCATTCCACTGGTATGCCAAAAAAAGATAACTGGGGCAACAGAGGGTACACAAGAACATCTATATCACAATTCACATCCTGCTCTGTATCTGCAAATAATTCTACATGAGTGGCATAAATTCTTGATGAACAAATTCCGCTTAGATACTTTACATTTTCTGGCAGCATTTCCTATGAAGGGCACATGGTTTCTTGTCCTTGTGATGGACTTAAGAACAAAGCACTTTACCCTTTTCTACTCTTTATACACAGTGTATAGGAGGTAGTTGTTATACCCAGCTTTGAGACAATTCGAAATTAGATCACATGAATTAGCTTTTGCTTATTTACGCATCCTGGTTAGTACTGAGGTTACCCATGCACTCCTGAATTTTATCCTAAGTGCCTTTCGGACTTGCAATAAATACTGATTTGGGTGGCCCATTTTTACATGTTTTAATATCATATAAATTATGAGTTATAGTCAAATGTATTGCATTTTATTAGATGTACACTTTTATGATTTGTTGGCACTATATACAATATATCAAGCAAAATACTATGTTAATCGTGGGGAAATTGCTTTTATTGCCCTTTTTATAAATGTGGTTCTTGTTCTTATGCACTGACTAAATTATAGGCCTGTGTTGAAACTCCACCACACTACACGGAGTTCTGCAAGTGTCGGAGGATGTTAGGTTATGCCGTTTGCTCTGATTTTTAGTTCTGGGTGTTTGTTGGCACAAACGGCACCATGCTTTTTTCTGCCACTCGAGTAGATTTTCTACTCGAGCAGCAGCTTCCTCAATGCGAACAGATTGCGAACAGATTGTTTCTCAACGGGAGTCGTTGTGACCATAGGCGACCGCCCACATTGAGAAATCTTGTTTGGAGATGGTCTAGCATTGGATTTTCCCCGCACACCACCTTAATGTTGGCAAGCGAGGAAAAAACTCTGCTCCACGCAGAGTGGAGTGACAAAAAAAACCTGCAAACGCTGCGAATGGAGTGGAGTTCAT